>PIJE02000810.1:182717-203794 GCA_002895965.2 Coryphaenoides rupestris | reverse complement strand
TAGCGATCTGTCCAGCTGTGCCTCACAACTTTATCTAGCAATGCATGGCTATATTCTGCCCCGCGTTGGCCTGCCAACACACACACACACACAAACACACACACACACACACACTCACAGACACACACACACAACACACACACACACACACACACACACACATACCACACACACACACACACACACACACACACACACACACACACACACACACACCAAGTGTCGCCACCATAAACAGCCGCTGAGCAAGAGGAGGACGTGGTCCAAAGACAACAAACTACCCGCCCGCCCCTTCCTACCACCCCCACCGCCACCAGAACTGTCTAAGTGATGCCATCTGACCGGGATTCCCTCCGCTAGCCAACAACAAACCAAACAAAACAAAACAAAAAAGCTCGCTATTACCGACCGCCACCGCGGCTTTAGCCACGGCTGACACCGTAGCCGCCGCCGCCGCCACCGTAGCCGCCGCCGCCGCCGCCGCCGTAGCCGTGGCTGCTGGTGTAGCCGGGGGCCGCCGAGCGACGGCTGCTTCTCATTTGGCGGGAGCGGGAGCCATAATGGCTCCAGCGTTTCTGCGGTGCACCGACGCGCGCACACACACACACACACACACACATGGCCCGTGTGCTGGAGACCCTGTCATCCTGTGTGCAGCAGCACTTAGTGAGGGAGGGAGGGAGGGAGGAAGGGAGGGAGAGAGGGGAGGGGAGGGAGAGAGAGAGAAGGAAGGAGAGAGAGAGCGAGAGAGAGAGAGAGAGAGAGGAGAGAGAGGAAGAGGGAGGGAGGAGAGAGATGGAGAGAGAGGAGAGAGGGAGGGAGAGAGAGAGAGGAGAGGAGAGAGAGGGGAGAGGGAGGAGAGGAGAGAGAAGAGAGGAGAGAGGAGAAGAGAGAGAGAGAGGAGAGAGAGGGAGAGAAGAGGGGAGAGAGGGAGGAGAGAGGAAGAGAGAGAGAGTGGAGAGAGGAGAGAGAGGAGAAGGAGGGGAGAGAGAGAGGAGAGGAGGAGAGAGAGAGAGAGGGAGAGGAGAGAGGAGAGAGATAAGAGGGGAGGGGAGAGGGAGAGGGAGGGAGGAAGAGAGAGAGAGAGAGAGGGAGAGGGATGAGGAGGAGAGAGAGGGAGGGAGGGAGAGAAGGAGAGAGGAGGGGAGGAGGGAGGAGGAGGAGAGAGAGGAGGGAGAGGGGAGGAGGGGAGAGGAAGAGGAGAGGGAGAGAGATTGAGATGGACATGAGAATGGCGAGACCGATCCGTTTGATGGGTTTCGAAGTGGGAGGAGCTCTGGAGACTTCGGCGGGAGAAAACACGTGTTGCCGGGAAGTCTTAGCTGCTGCCGAGAGACTTCTCCCGCGACTTTTGCGACGTTCGAGTGAAATGCAACCTGGTTGGAAACTCGGGGCTTTGGGTGTGAATGCGAGTGTTTGTGTGTTTGTGTGTTTGTGTGTGTGTGTGTGTGTGTGTGTGTGTGGGTGGGGGGGTGTATAGTTCTGTTACCCTTCAAGCTTATCGGTATCGTAGCCGTACAGTACGTACGCCGCGTGATTGACGCGGCGCTAAGTCCCGACGCGCAGCATTTGCCGCGGCCTATCTGTCCGCGTGGCCTAGATTAGCCGAAGGCCGACGATATTTGCTCAAGACGTGGAAGGCCGGGTGCTCTAGCCCCGCCCTTCTCTCCCTCTCTCTCTCCCTCTCCCTCTCCCTCTCCCTCTCCCTCTCTCCCTCTCTCCTCTCTCCCCTCCCTCTCTCCTCTCTCTCCCTCTCTCCTCTCCCTCTCCCGCTCTCCTCTCTCCTCTCTCCTCTCTCTCCCTGTCTCCTCTCCCTCTCCCGTCTCTCTCTCCCCCTCTCTGTCTCCCTTCCTCTCTCTCCTTCTCCCTCTCTCCCCCTCTCTCTGTCTCTCTCTCTCTCTCCTCTCTCTCTCTCCCTCTCTCTCTCTTCTCTCTCTCTCTCTCGCCCTCTCCCTCTCCCTCTCTCCCCCCTCATCCTCTCTCTCCCTCTCTCTCTCTCTCTCTCTCTCTCTCTCTCACTCATCTCTCTCACCCTCTCACCCTCTCTCACTCACTCATCCTCTCACCCTCGCTCTCACTCACCCTCTCACCCTCTCTCACTCACTCATCCTCTCACCCTCTCTCACTCACCCTCTCACCCTCTCTCACTCATTCACCCTCTCTCACTCACTCACTCACTCACTCACTCACCCTCTCTCACTCACTCACCCTCTCACCCCCTCTCTCACTCACCCTCTCACCCTCTCACCCTCTCTCACTCACTCACTCTCTCACCCCCTCTCTCTCACCCTCTCTCACTCACTCACCCTCTCACCCTCTCTCACTCCCTCACCCTCTCTCTCATTCCCTCACCCTCTCTCACACCCTCTATCTCTCATCCTCTCTCTCTCCTTCTCTCTCACTCCCTCGCCCTCTCTCTCTCTCACTCCCTCACCCTCTCTCACACCCTCTGTCTCTCATCCTCTCTCTCTCCTTCTCTCTCACTCCCTCACCCTCTCACCCTCTCTCACTCACTCACCCTCTCACCCCCTCTCTCACTCACTCACCCTCTCACCCTCTCTCACTCACTCACTCTCTCACCCTCTCTCACTCACTCACTCACCCTCTCACCCTCTCTCACTCACTCATCCTCTCACCCTCTCTCTCACCCTCTCTCACTCACTCACCCTCTCACCCCCTCTCTCTCACCCTCTCTCTCTCACCCTCTCTCTCTACCTCTCTCACTCGCTCGCCCTCTCTCTCACTCCCTCACCCTCTCTCTCACTCCCTCACCCTCTATCTCTCATCCTCTCTCTCTCCTTCTCTCTCACTCCCTCGCCCTCTCTCACTCCCTCACCCTCTCTCTCTCTCGCATTCTCTCACCCGCTCTCTCTCACCCTATCACCCTCTCACCCTCTCTCACACACTCATCCTCTCACCCTCTCTCACTCACTCACCCTCTCACACTCTCTCACTCACTCACCCTCTCTCACTCACTCACCCTCTCACCCTCTCTCACTCACTCACTCCCTCGCCCTCTCTCACTCCCTCACCCTCTCTCTCTCTCGCATTCTCTCACCCGCTCTCTCTCTCACCCTATCACCCTCTCACCCTCTCTCACACACTCATCCTCTCACCCTCTCTCACTCACTCATCCTCTCACCCTCTCTCACACACTCATCCTCTCACCCTCTCTCACTCACTCACCCTCTCACCCTCTCTCACTCACTCACTCTCTCACCCTCTCTCACTCACTCACCCTCTCACCCTCTCACTCACTCACCCTCTCTCACTCACTCACCCTCTCTCACTCACCCTCTCTTACTCACTCACCCTCTCACCCTCTCTCACTCACTCACCCTCTCACCCTCTCTCACACACTCACTCACCCTCTCACCCCCTCTCTCTCACCCTCTACCTCTCTCTCTCACTCACCCTCTCACTCACTCACCCTCTCACCCTCTCTCACACACTCACTCACCCTCTCACCCCCTCTCTCTCACCCTCTACCTCTCTCTCTCACTCACCCTCTCACTCACTCACCCTCAGTACTGTGCGTACCTCTCCAATACTGTGTATACCTCTCCAGTTCTGTGTGTACCTCTCCAATACTGTGTGTACCTCTCCAGTTCTGTGTGTACCTCTCCAGTACTGTGTGTACCTCTCCAGTACTGTGCGTACCTCTCCAGTACTGTGCGTACCTCTCCAGTACTGTGCGTACCTCTCCAGTACTGTGCGTACCTCTCCAGTACTGTGTGTACCTCTCCAGTACTGTGCGTACCTCTCCAGTACTGTGTGTACCTCTCCAGTACTGTGCGTACCTCTCCAGTACTGTGTGTACCTCTCCAGTACTGTGCGTACCTCTCCAGTCCTGTGCGTACCTCTCCAGTACTGTGTGTACCTCTCCAGTCCTGTGCGTACCTCTCCAGTACTGTGCGTACCTCTCCAGTACTGTGCGTACCTCTCCAGTACTGTGCGTACCTCTCCAGTACTGTGCGTACCTCTCCAGTACTGTGCGTACCTCTCCAGTACTGTGCGTACCTCTCCAGTACTGTGCGTACCTCTCCAGTACTGTGTGTACCTCTCCAGTACTGTGCGTACCTCTCCAGTACTGTGCGTACCTCTCCAGTACTGTGCGTACCTCTCCAGTACTGTGTGTACCTCTCCAGTCCTGTGCGTACCTCTCCAGTACTGTGTGTACCTCTCCAGTACTGTGCGTACCTCTCCAGTACTGTGCGTACCTCTCCAGTACTGTGCGTACCTCTCCAGTACTGTGCGTACCTCTCCAGTACTGTGTGTACCTCTCCAGTACTGTGCGTACCTCTCCAGTACTGTGTGTACCTCTCCAGTACTGTGCGTACCTCTCCAGTACTGTGTGTACCTCTCCAGTCCTGTGCGTACCTCTCCAGTACTGTGTGTACCTCTCCAGTCCTGTGCGTACCTCTCCAGTACTGTGTGTACCTCTCCAGTACTGTGTGTACCTCTCCAGTACTGTGTGTACCTCTCCAGTACTGTGCGTACCTCTCCAGTACGTACCTCTCCAGTACTGTGTGTGTACCTCTCCAGTACTGTGTGTACCTCTCCAGTACTGTGCGTACCTCTCCAGTACTGTGCGTACCTCTCCAGTCCTGTGCGTACCTCTCCAGTACTGTGTGTACCTCTCCAGTACTGTGCGTACCTCTCCAGTACTGTGTGTACCTCTCCAGTACTGTGCGTACCTCTCCAGTACTGTGTGTACCTCTCCAGTACTGTGCGTACCTCTCCAGTACTGTGCGTACCTCTCCAGTACTGTGCGTACCTCTCCAGTACTGTGTGTACCTCTCCAGTACTGTGCGTACCTCTCCAGTACTGTGTGTACCTCTCCAGTACTGTGCGTACCTCTCCAGTACTGTGCGTACCTCTCCAGTACTGTGCGTACCTCTCCAGTACTGTGCGTACCTCTCCAGTACTGTGCGTACCTCTCCAGTACTGTGTGTACCTCTCCAGTACTGTGCGTACCTCTCCAGTACTGTGGAGAGGTACGCACAGTACTGGAGAGGTACGCACAGTACTGGAGAGGTACACACAGTACTGGAGAGGTACACACAGAACTGGAGAGGTATACACAGTATTGGAGAGGTATACACAGTACTGGAGAGGTATACACAGTACTGGAGAGGTATGCACAGTACTGGAGAGGTATGCACAGTACTGTGTACTGTGTACTGTGTACTAGACAGAATGGACAGAGCTGTCAGTTTCTTGATTCTGATTGGCTGTGTGTCTGTTGTATTAACTCAGTTCATCAGGTAATCCTCTTGGTTATTGGGCAAGCTGGTATTTCTTCTATTGTAGATTACAGTATATTATATTATATTATATTATATTATATTATATTATACAGCTCTAGTTACATCTATGGCGTGTGAAGAACGAGACGTAGAAGGATTAACGACCTAAAGCTGAATGCCGTGTTCACAAATGTGTTTATTGTTACATCTCGGAAGAGTTATTGGTTTAGTGCTATGTTTAGCACAAGAAACACTGTGTGTGTGTGTGTGTGTGTGTGTGCGGTGTGTGTGTGTGAGTGTGTAAATCACAGTGGTTCCAAGTGTTTGACATCAGAAGCACACCATGAGACCTCTGGTGTCCACAAGAGATTCTTCCACTTGTGTCTCTAAACATGTCGTCTCTGTGGCCGCTAGTATTTGGATGACCTTTACACTCAAACAACGCTCACCTGGAAGGTGTACACATTCCTGGAGCTGGAGGTATGTGGGGAAGAGCGCGGCAGGACAGGAATGTGTGGGGAGAACCGGACCTGACCTGCTGCCCGGCAGAACCTCGGGGTGTTGGCGCCGTGGCCTCCTGACGCACACGGAAACTTCCTGAGAGCCGCTCAGCGCTGGCGGACGCTCACATCATGTCAGAGGAAAGGCTGCAGGTGTGTGTGTGTGTTTGCGAAATAAATTAAAAGGAATTCTACCAAAGGCAAAAACACCTGAGGTGTGTGGTTCCCTAACGTTATTATATACACACTATATACTGTATATACACATATACACATTACAGATACAACACACACACTACAGAGTATTAGTTGTATTGTACCACAATACTCTTGGTGACAGATTCCTATTGTATACCAGTAGCAACGTGTCTTCACATTAAAACATTGTGTCGACCTTTGACCTCAGGGTGGGAGTCCCCCTCCCCAGGTGACTCCGCCAGGAGATAGCTTGCTGTCACACTACAGCTGAGCCACGTCAACACACACATTCCACTCGCTGAACAGCAGGAGAAAATCACCCTGCTAACCCCTCAGCACCCTGCTAACCCCTCAGCACCCTGCTAACCCCTCAGCACCCTGCTAACCCCTCAGCACCCTGCTAACCCTCAGCACCCTGCTAACCCGTTAGCAGGGTGCTGAGGGGTTAGCAGGGTGCTGAGGGGTTAGCAGGGTGCTGAGGGGTTAGCAGGGTGCTGAGGGGTTAGCAGGGTGCTGGGTGCTGAGGGGTTAGCAGGGTGCTGAGGGGTTAGCAGGGTGCTGAGGGGTTAGCAGGGTGCTGGGTGCTGAGGGGTTAGCAGGGTGCTGAGGGGTTAGCAGGGTGCTGAGGGGTTAGCAGGGTGCTGGGTGCTGAGGGGTTAGCAGGGTGCTGAGAGGTTAGCAGGGTGCTGAGGGGTTAGCAGGGTGTTGAGGGGTTAGCAGGGTGCTGAGGGGTTAGCAGGGTGCTGAGGGTTAGCACCCAGCACCCTGCTAACCCCTCAGCACCCTGCTAACCCCTCAGCACCCTGCTAACCCCTCAGCACCCTGCTAACCCCTCAGCACCCTGCTAACCCCTCAGCACCCTGCTAACCCCTCAGCACCCTGCTAACCCCTCAGCACCCTGCTAACCCCTCAGCACCCTGCTAACCCCTCAGCACCCTGCTAACCCCTCAGCACCCAGCACCCTACTAACCCCTCAGCACCCTGCTAATGTGGGCCTGTGACGTCTTTTGAGACGGGAGCTGCTGAAAAACGTAAACATAAAACTGTCCTCTCAAACATTCCTAATAAGGTGAAACGTATCATGGTGGTTCAATGGACAGTTGGATATGATGGGTGACAGATGAACGGATGTTCTGCATTAAGTAAAGGATAATCAACTTGTAGGTGTGCCTTAAGTAAAGGATAATCAACTTGTAGGTGTGCCTTAAGTAAAGGATAATCAACTTGTAGGTGTGCCTTAAGTAAAGGATAATCAACTTGTAGGTATGCATTAAGTAAAGGATAATCAACTTGTAGGTGTGCCTTAAGTAAAGGATAATCAACTTGTAGGTATGCATTAAGTAAAGGATAATCAACTTGTAGGTATGCATTAAGTAAAGGATAATCAAAACTGTAACGTTCACCTATGAGTTGATACCACAGTCATTAGCCAGCAACATAAAGTAAGACCATTCGCACACTTTTGGTGAAAGTTCTGCAATCAAAATCTAAAGGTTATGAAGTCTTGTCATGGTCATGACCAGGAATTACCCACAAACCCTGTTACTACCAAGTCTGTTAGTAACAGTATAACTCCCAACGGGGCAAGCAAAGATCAGGACTCCATCGCAGTAACTCATCAAAAGTGTTCACATTTTAATGACTTACATTGACATATTTGTCTTGCAGTTTGTTTGCTACGATGGTTATTGTGTTCAAAAGGGTCACACCATGTCATAGAGTTTGGTAGAGGATGAATTTACTACAACTACTAATACAGTTTTAACACACACCTGCCCAATCAGAACACAGTATTCACCCAGACCATAATTGATCAATTCCTCTGTAGAAATCATGCCTGGAGTTACTGTCATACTAAATGGTTTCATGTTTCCTGTTTCTAAACTATGAAACAAATACAATGTATGTGACCGAGTAGGCCACTGAAAACACATGTAGCCTCCATCTTCTGATTTGAGACCCTAGCCTGCCATCTAGTGGCCGAGTCATAGGATGAAAACAGTCATTGAAAGGTTGTTGTTAGGTCAAATCAGTAACCTCGCTATACTGCAGTATAACCCTCAGTAACCTAGCTATACTGCAGTATAACCATCAGTAACCTAGCTATACTACAGTATAACCATCAGTAACCTTGCTATACTACAGTATAACCTTCAGTATCCTAGCTATACTACAGTATAACCATCAGTAACCTCGCTATACTACAGTATAACCATCAGTAACCTAGCTATACTGCAGTATAACCCTCAGTAACCTAGCTATACTGCAGTATAACCATCAGTAACCTAGCTATACTACAGTATAACCATCAGTAACCTTGCTATACTACAGTATAACCTTCAGTATCCTAGCTATACTACAGTATAACCATCAGTAACCTCGCTATACTACAGTATAACCATCAGTAACCTCGCTATACTACAGTATAACCATCAGTAACCTTGCTATACTACAGTATAACCATCAGTAACCTTGCTATACTACAGTATAACCATCAGTAACCTAGCTATACTACAGTATAACCATCAGTAACCTAGCTATACTACAGTATAACCATCAGTAACCTTGCTATACTACAGTATAACCTTCAGTATCCTAGCTATACTACAGTATAACCATCAGTAACCTTGCTATACTACAGTATAACCATCAGTAACCTCGCTATACTGCAGTATAACCCTCAGTAACCTCGCTATACTGCAGTATAACTCTCAGTAACCTCGCTATACTGCAGTATAACCATCAGTAACCTCGCTATACTACAGTATAACCATCAGTAACCTCGCTATACTACAGTATAACCATCAGTAACCTCGCTATACTGCAGTATAACCATCAGTAACCTCGCTATACTACAGTATAACCATCAGTAACCTCGCTATACTACAATATAACCATCAGTAACCTCACTATACTACAGTATAACCATCAGTAACCTCGCTATACTACAGTATAACCCTCAGTAACCTCGCTATACTACAGTATAACCCTCAGTATCCTAGCTATACTGCAGTATAACCATCAGTAACCTAGCTATACTACAGTATAACCATCAGTAACCTCGCTATACTACAGTATAACCATCAGTAACCTAGCTATACTACAGTATAACCATCAGTAACCTCGCTATACTACAGTATAACCCTCAGTATCCTAGCTATACTGCAGTATAACCATCAGTAACCTCGCTATACTACAGTATAACCATCAGTAACCTCGCTATACTGCAGTATAACCATCAGTAACCTCGCTATACTACAGTATAACCATCAGTAACCTCGCTATACTACAGTATAACCCTCAGTAACCTAGCTATACTGCAGTATAACCATCAGTAACCTAGCTATACTGCAGTATAACCCTCAGTAACCTAGCTATACTGCAGTATAACCATCAGTAACCTAGCTATACTGCAGTATAACCCTCAGTAACCTTGCTATACTACAGTATAACCATCAGTAACCTTGCTATACTACAGTATAACCCTCAGTAACCTAGCTATACTACAGTATAACCATCAGTAACCTTGCTATACTACAGTATAAACCATCAGTATCCTAGCTATACTGCAGTATAACCATCAGTAACCTCGCTATACTGCAGTATAACCATCAGTAACCTCGCTATACTGCAGTATAACCATCAGTAACCTCGCTATACTACAGTATAACCATCAGTAACCTCGCTATACTACAGTATAATCCTCAGTAACCTCGCTATACTACAGTATAACCATCAGTAACCTCGCTATACTACAGTATAACCCTCAGTAACCTCGCTATACTACAGTATAACCATCAGTAACCTTGCTATACTACAGTATAACCATCAGTAACCTTGCTATACTACAGTATAACCCTCAGTAACCTAGCTATACTACAGTATAACCATCAGTAACCTTGCTATACTACAGTATAACCATCAGTATCCTAGCTATACTGCAGTATAACCATCAGTAACCTCGCTATACTGCAGTATAACCATCAGTAACCTCGCTATACTGCAGTATAACCATCAGTAACCTCGCTATACTACAGTATAACCATCAGTAACCTCGCTATACTACAGTATAATCCTCAGTAACCTAGCTATACTGCAGTATAACCATCAGTAACCTAGCTATACTGCAGTATAACCATCAGTAACCTAGCTATACTGCAGTATAACCCTCAGTAACCTTGCTATACTACAGTATAACCATCAGTAACCTTGCTATACTACAGTATAACCTTCAGTATCCTAGCTATACTGCAGTACAACCATCAGTAACCTTGCTATACTACAGTATAACCATCAGTAACCTTGCTATACTACAGTATAACCATCAGTAACCTTGCTATACTACAGTACAACCATCAGTAACCTTGCTATACTACAGTATAACCCTCAGTAACCTTGCTATACTACAGTATAACCATCAGTAACCTCGCTATACTACAGTATAACCCTCAGTAACCTTGCTATACTACAGTATAACCATCAGTAACCTTGCTATACTACAGTATAACCTTGCTATACTACAGTATAACCATCAGTAACCTTGCTATACTACAGTATAACCATCAGTAACCTTGCTATACTACAGTATAACCCTCAGTAACCTTGCTATACTACAGTATAACCATCAGTAACCTTGCTATACTACAGTATAACCTTGCTATACTACAGTATAACCATCAGTAACCTTGCTATACTACAGTATAACCTTGCTATACTACAGTATAACCTTGCTATACTACAGTATAACCATCAGTAACCTTGCTATACTACAGTATAACCATCAGTAACCTTGCTATACTACAGTATAACCTTGCTATACTACAGTATAACCTTGCTATACTACAGTATAACCATCAGTAACCTTGCTATACTACAGTATAACCCTCAGTAACCTTGCTATACTATACAGCAGTGCCGGCCAAGCCTTCATGGGGCCCCTCACAAGCAACACTATTGACTATCAGGGCTTTCTTCGTCAGACTTGTGTAAAACTAACTCCCCATTATCACCAGTTACAGGTGTGGTGCTTTCATCATAACGACGTCAGCATGGTTTTTTTTATTGGTTTACTGATTGCCGTTTGTTTTTGCGCTTAGCTGAACACTTTGTAGAACTGAACCTGACATCACTTTTCACACCATACTCACCAACTCAAGTTTGCTCAAGTTATATATTATATCTACCTCCAAAACATTAATTAAAATTTGATTCCAACATTGTTAGGCATGTTTATAGAGCATATTTCCCTAATTTGGTGTTATTTGGAACAGTTATCGATCAGAAGATTGGAGTCCAACGCAGACCCACAGCAATATGAAAACAAAAACATCACCAGCTTTTAGCGTCGCCTTTTATTGTCAAGATCACAACACACACACACACACACACACAAACACACCCCCCCCCCCCCCCCCCCAGAGAACACAGACTTCATCTCGTTGACAAAAAAAACAAAACCCTAAATAACTCAAGAACCAAGTTGTATTACAAAACTACCAAAAAAACAACCAGTGAGGAGGCGGCGGCGGCCGACGGTCTACAGCCTCTTGGTCGCCTCGTCGATCTCTGCCATCTGGTCCTTGAGCTGAGCCCACTGCTCAGGGTTCAGGGAGATGCCTGCAGGGAGACGACAGGGCGTCCAACGTCAGTCATCCATTAATCATCCAGCATGCTTGTACCGAGGGAGACGCATTCACGCTCACAAATCAGCCATCATGTTGATAGATTTTCCTGAGTGTCTAGTGGTGTCTACCTGCCCAGGAGACAGTATGAGTCCTGTGTGTCTAGCGGTGTCTACCTGCCCAGGAGACGGTATGAGTCCTGTGTGTCTAGCGGTGTCTACCTGCCCAGGAGACGGTATGAGTCCTGTGTGTCTAGTGGTGTCTACCTGTCCAGGAGACGGTATGAGTCCTGTGTGTCTAGCGGTGTCTACCTGCCCAGGAGAACGGTATGAGTCCTGTGTGTCTAGCGTGTTCTACCTGCCCAGGAGACGGTATGAGTCCTGTGTGTCTAGTGGTGTCTACCTGCCCAGGAGACGGTATGAGTCCTGAGTGTCTAGCGGTGTCTACCTGCCCAGGAGACGGTATGAGTCCTGTGTGTCTAGTGGTGTCTACCTGCCCAGGAGACGGTATGAGTCCTGTGTGTCTAGTGGTGTCTACCTGCCCAGGAGACGGTTGAGTCTGTGGTCTAGTGGTTTCTACCTGCCCAGGAGACGGTATGAGTCCTTTGTGTCTAGTGGTGTCTACCTGCCCAGGAGACGGTATGAGTCCTGTGTGTCTAGCGGTGTCTACCTGCCCAGGAGACGGTATGAGTCCTGAGTGTCTAGCGGTGTCTACCTGCCCAGGAGACGGTATGAGTCCTGAGTGTCTAGTGGTGTCTACCTGCCCAGGAGACGGTATGAGTCCTGTGTGTCTAGTGGTGTCTACCTGCCCAGGAGGCGGGGCTTCCGAGCAAAGCCGGCAGGCAGCAGCACTCCTCTCTATTGTTTGGTCAACATTTCTACACAATAGGCTAATTACTAAGTACCCTGCCCTAAACTAGCCAGCCATGTCTTACGTTTCTAAATGTCTCAAATCAATATGGCATTAAAATAGTTGTTTAGAAGTGTATCCTAGTGTAGCAACCGTAAAAAGCCAGTAGAAAGTCTGATGTGAATGTAACGCAGATAGACTGTACGACGGACCGGTTAAACTGACTTCCAATGTGTGTACATTGCAGTGTTAATTTCGTTAACGAAATGTTTGACGAAAAATATGCGTTAACGACCTTTTTCCCATGACTAAGACGTGACGTTGACGTGACGAAAATGGATCTTTGAAAATAAAAACTGTGACTAAATCTATTTTTACTTGTCTTGACGAGACGAGACGAAAATGTTAGTGGTGGACGAACGGACATTCAAAATTGAATTAATTATTAAAGAGTTTGATTTCAAAACGCGATAAGCGCCATTTAAAAAAAGAAAGAAAAATCGTTTCCGCAAAACGCGACAACCGGCTAGTTTCTCTGCATTATATTATTATATTATTATATTATTATATTATTCCCTTTCTTTCCAAACTGTGATAAACGCCACGACAGATTTTCAGCAGACTCAGATATATCCGCTCGGCCAATCACAGCGCGCCATTCCTGTGACTTAACTAGCCTAGTGACAGCTGTCAGAGTCCTGTCAGAGACAACACACACACACACACACACACACACACACACACACACACACACACACACACACACACACACACACACACACACACACACACACACACACACACACACACACACACACACACACACACACCAAGAAGACGGACTGTAGTCACGCTGATCAGCTCATTGCTGGTGATCTTGATCAAAACGTCCAGTCTTTCTACGCTCATTCAAGTAAAGTTGAACAGGACCAGGCGCTTCTGCGTCTTATAACAGTTAATAAGGTCCAGCGAGGGGGGGGGGGGGGGGGTCGGGTTTTTATCAATCAGATGAATGCATCAAATCGTCGCGCAGTGTGTCGATCTATGCAATACATCATTAGACGGATACCCGGTCTGTTGTTCACAGCAGTTCCGCTCATCTTATTTTTCCGTCGACGAAAACTAGACTAAAACTAAGAAGGATAAAAATTACTAAATGTGACTAAAACTAATATGCATTTTCGTCTAAAGACTAAGACTAAATCTAAAATATCTGCCAAAATTAACACTGGTACATTGCTGAACCTTTGATTGTGAACATACAAAACAACTACAGCAGTACTTAGACAATGTGGAGCCGTGTATGCTATGACATTGTACTGGTCTTCTTCTCAACCAGTACACCCGCACAGCAGCGTATACTGCCCCCATGTGGGGAAGTATGCTATACTGCCCCAATAAGGGAAGTAGTCACATAAACTATAATTTGTTTTATTTAAAAAAAAAAAACGACTATTCCAATATTCAAAAATCATGACCCATCCCTACATTAATTGCAGTGCGGATATATTTTTTTTATATATTTTGATGTATTTTTTTCAAGCAATACTATTAAGATTTTTTTTTGTAATTTTATCTTTCCATCAAATAATAGAAAAGTATCGATAGCAATATCTATAAAGACTTGTTAAGCAGTCTTGAAAATTATATCCGTATCAATTAAAATTCCCCACCCTTCGGGATTAATAAAGTTCGATCTTATCTTAAAATATCCTGACTCCTTTACATATCTTTGTCAGTGTTTGACAGCCACATTTGAGGGCTCTTTTTTGTTGTTTTTGTTTTATGTTATCGGAAAAAGCATCATTCAGAAACTGGTAACGATACTAGCACCGGAATTGAAAAATGTTGCGCGAGATCCAGCCCTCCACAGCAGTCAATACAAGCCAGTAGGTGTGGAGGGAGAGGAAGGTGCACCTTTCTTCCCAGGCTTCATCTCGCCATCCTGGTTCATCCAGTACTCTCTGATGTCAACCAACACTTTGCCCTTGAAGTCCCTCACGCTCACGTAGCGCATCTTCCCAATCTGGGGACAGAAATAAATAAATACAAGATACAAGATAGATGAGCTTGTCTGGGACACCATTACTGGGTGGATTCATGTCTGGCATTCCCCTAAACCCTCAAAACACAAATATCAGATCACCACTTCTCTCATTAGCATGCAGCCGAGATGCTAACATCAAGGATTCGTTTTTTGATCTCTTGTTCAAGGAATGTATCTGAACCGGAAACACTCGAACATCGCAAACCAAAAGTGAAACCAAAACAAATGTGGCCTGAAGAACAGAGTAGCAGCCTCCCCTATGAACACAGCAGACCGCTGCTCACTATGCTAGCAGACGTTGACACACCTGTGGTGGTGCTAGTCGCCCGGCACACTCAGACAATAAAAGAGCATTTCTTCGAAACAAAACTAAAGGAAAGTAAACCAACATGTGATGAGAACCTGGGTCAACATGTGATGAGAACCTGGGTCAACATGTGATGAGAACCTGGGTCAACATGTGATGAGAACCTGGGTCAACATGTGATGAGAACCTGGGTCAACATGTGATGAGAACCTGGGTCAACATGTGATGAGAACCTGGGTCAACATGTGATGAGAACCTGGGTCAACATGTGATGAGAACCTGGGTCAACATGTGATGAGAACCTGGGTCAACATGTGATGAGAACCTGGGTCAACATGTGATGAGAACCTGGGTCAACATGTGATGAGAACCTGGGTCAACATGTGATGATAACCTGGGACAACATGTGATGAGAACCTGGGTCAGCATGTGATGAGAACCTGGGTCAACATGTGATGAGAACCTGGGTCAGCATGTGATGAGAACCTGGGTCAACATGTGATGAGAACCTGGGTCAACATGTGATGAGAACCTGGGTCAACATGTGATGATAACCTGGGACAACATGTGATGAGAACCTGGGTCAGCATGTGTCAGTTCTTTAGGATGTCATGATTTGATGCCTGTTTTTTGGCCTCTAGTTCAACCCATTACACGCTTATTAAATGTTTATTACAAAGATATACATGATCATGTATATCTTGTTGTGTTTGATCGCATAAAACCACCTGACCCTGACCCTAACTCTGACATGACAATAGAGCCTGTAAACACGACTCCCACAATGGTGGAAGTTATAACGACCATTTCACCAAACAGCATAAACCTCTATCACGCTGTGGGGCTTACAGTCGTATGCCAACATATGACATGCATATATCACAGCTACAAGGATGGGATTTACACCTTTTCATTATAAGCTAAACTAACGTAATTATTTCACGCCATTGTCGCCACCCAGTTATTCCTCCAAAATGGTGAGCTCCCAGCTCATGTCAGGACGGCTGAGTTGCTCGTCAGCTTCCGCAAGAGACCTGTTCAGAGTTCACCTGGACACTGCATAACCACCCCCCCCCCCTACTCTGATAAACCCAGAACTAACCTGTGTGTTTGTATGTCTTGGCATTTATTAATAGCACTTAGCATTGCTTGGTATGTTGTATGTTCTTAGATGTTGCAACATGCTTAGAATTGCTCGAAAACAGCTCTATTATCATCTTTGTGTACCACAGTTATAAATTGCTGTCTCTTTCAACAAATGAGACAGCAAATTAATAAAAGCGTCTGCCAAATGCCCCAAATGTAAATGTAAAATGACTTTAGCTTAATCTATAAAGAGAGCATGGAGATGCCTATTACATCATGAAATAATTAGTTCACCATTCATCAAACATCACCGACATGACAAAGTAGTCCAGCTGGTTCAATAGATTATTTGTAAACCTCTTAAAAATATTGTTAATAGAGTAAGACTTTGGCCTGCTGAGGGTCAGACTGACCTACTGATGTTTGTTTTCCTCTGGGCTCTCGCCGTGGTACCTTCTGAGGTGATTGAACAGATTTGTGTTTCCCGACTTGGTTGTCACCGACCAACGACATGTTTTGCAGACCGTCATTATCTGGGCCTCGTCATTTTTAAGGTAACCAAAGCAGTTCCATATGATGGACGTTGCGTGGCCCTTTTTGTTCACAATTTACTCATCTTCGGTCTGCACTTTCACAGCCCGTTTCAAATTCATGGCCCTCACCAGTTTCAATCATTTTGCCTCCTTTCTTCACCGCTGGTAGTAAACAAAGCCTCGCGGTGAATGGGCATGTGCGAGCCAAACGGCAGACTGATTGGCTGATGCTGTCGCATTTATTTCTGCTGCGCGAAAGGCTGTTAGATCGATCCATATTGAATCAAAATGATAAGGCTTCTCGATCATGATCGACATACATTTTTATTGCGATCCTGGTTCAAGATCGTTTTATTGCCTATCCCTACCTGGAATTAGCTCATAGAAGGGTTCTACGGGGAGGTTCCTACCTGGAACCACCTTGTAGAAGGGTTCTAGGGGGAGGTTCTTACCTGGAAACACCTCATCGAAGGGTTCTAGGGGGAGATTCCTACCTGGAACCACCTTGTAGAAGGTTTCTGGGGGGAGGTTCTTACCTGGAAACACCTTGTAGAAGGGTTCTAGGGGGAGGTTCTTAGCTGGAACCACCTTGTAGAAGGGTTCTAGGGGGAGGTTCTTACCTGGAAACACCTCATCGAAGGGTTCTAGGGGGAGGTTCCTACCTGGAACCACCTTGTAGAAGGGTTCTAGGGGGAGGTTCCTACCTGGAACCACCTTGTAGAAGGTTTCTGGGGGGAGGTTCTTACCTGGAAACACCTTGTAGAAGGGTTCTAGGGGGAGGTTCTTAGCTGGAACCACCTTGTAGAAGGGTTCTACGGGGAGGTTCCTACCTGGAACCACCTTGTAGAAGGGTTCTAGGGGGAGGTTCTTACCTGGAAACACATCATCGAAGGGTTCTAGGGGGAGGTTCCTACCTGGAACCACCTTGTAGAAGGGTTCTAGGGGGAGGTTCCTACCTGGAACCACCTTGTAGAAGGTTTCTGGGGGAGGTTCTTACCTGGAAACACCTTGTAGAAGGGTTCTAGGGGGAGGTTCTTAGCTGGAACCACCTTGTAGAAGGGTTCTATGGGGAGGTTCTTAGCTGGAACCACCTCATAGAAGGGTTCTACGGGGAGGTTCCTACCTGGAACCACCTTGTAGAAGGGTTCTGGGGGGAGGTTCTTAGCTGGAACCACCTTGTAGAAGGGTTCTAGGGGAGGTTTCTACCTGGAACATGTTATCGTCTGCATTGCTGCTGCTCTTGGCCGAGCCGCCGGGTCGAGACGTCTCCCCCCCCTTCATTTTCTTGGCCGGTTTCTCTGGAGCGCTCGGCTTCTTCCTCTTCGCCTAGCAACACACAACCTTGTGTCAGCTGGTACAGAGAACCAAACCAATCTGCCATTGGTCGTTTCAGAACCTTTTGTTTGCTATTGGTCGTAACCTATAGAACCTTCAGCTATTGGTCGCAACCTATAGAACCTTCAGCTATTGGTCGTAACCTATAGAACCTTCAGCTATTGGTCGTACCATAGAAACCTTCAGCTATTGGTCGTAACCTATAGAACCTTCAACTATTGGTCGTGACCTATAGAACCTTCAACTATTGGTCGTAACCTATAGAACCTTCAACTATTGGTCGTGACCTATAGAACCTTCAGCTATTGGTCGTAACCTATAGAACCTTCAGCTATTGGTCGTGACCTATAGATCCTTCAACTATTGGTCGTGACCTATAGATCCTTCAGCTATTGGTTGTGACCTATAGAACCTTCAGCTATTGGTCTTAACCTACAGAACCTTCAGCTATTGGTCGTGACCTATAGAGCCTTCTCAGCTATTGGTCGTGACCTATAGAGCCTTCTCAGCTATTGGTCGTGACCTATAGAGCCTTCTCAGCTATTGGTCGTGACCTATAGATCCTTCTCAGCTATTGGCCTGACCTATAGATCCTTCTCAGCTATTGGTCACCTAAAGGTGGGGGGCGGGGCGTACCTTGGTCTCCACCTCGCTGTCAGAGTCGCTGCCAGATGTGGACGACAAAACTTCCTTTGATTTCGGCATTCTGGGGAAAAATGTCATGAAATGTTTCCCATGACTTCTTCCGACATTTAGCTTCAGAGTAGATGCTCGTGGTTCTGAAATTACTACTAATACGACTATTACGACTAATACTAATATTAGACTAATACTACTCTCCATAACGCATTTTACTATTAACTATACAATAACAATAATAGAGAAAACTCAATGCATTGAGCACAACTGTATTCACACACATAACTGCGTGTGTGTGTGTGTGTGTGTGTGTGTGTGTGTTGAACATGCATCAGCAGCACCACGTTAGCTTAGCAGCTAGGCTAGGCTAGCCCTCCTGGCAAGGATGCTCAGCTAGGCTAGCCACAATAGCTTCCTCGGAGCTAACTGAGCTAGCTGCTAGCTCAGTTAGCTCCTTGGCTTCCTATCCGAGGCTATCAGTCTACGAAGCTTCATGCTATGCTAGTACAGGTGGTGCTAGGAGGGTGGTGCTCTTACCTGTCTCGGGACGGCAGCGGGTCTGGCGGGAAGCTGGAGGCGCGAGACGAGTCCGGAATTAAAGAACCCGCGCCTCCGTTATGTGCGCGTGCTCGTGCAAGGCCCGATGGGAAATGTAGTCCTCAACGTGTTAAAGGTGTAGTCCTCTACACTGATTAAAGCAGGTAGGGTTAGGTGGTGTCTTGCTCAGGGACACCTCCACACTTAGCTAGGAGGAGCAGGTAGGGTTAGGTGGTGTCTTGTTCAGGGACACCTCCACACTTAGCTAGGAGGAGCAGGTAGTGTTAGGTGGTGTCTCGCTCAGGGACACCTCCACACTTAGCTAGGAGGAGCAGGTAGGGTTAGGTGGTGTCTTGCTCAGGGACACCTCCACACTTAGCTAGGAGGGGGAGCAGGTAGGGTTAGGTGGTGTCTTTGCTCAAGGGACACCTCCACACTTAGCTAGGAGGGGGAAGCAGGTAGGGTTAGGTGGTGTCTTGCTCAGGACACTCCACACTTAGCTAGGAAGGGGAGCAGGTAGGGTTAGGTGGTGTCTTGCTCAGGGACACCTCCACACTTAGCTAGGAGGGGGAGCAGGTAGGGTTAGGTGGTGTCTTGCTCAGGGACACCTCCACACTTAGCTAGGAGGGGGAGCAGGTAGGGTTAGGTGGTGTCTTGCTCAGGGACACCTCTACACTTAGCTAGGAGGGGGAGCAGGTAGGGTTAGGTGGTGTCTTGTTCAGGGACACCTCCACACTTAGCTAGGAGGGGGAGCAGGTAGGGTTAGGTGGTGTCTTGTTCAGGGACACCTCCACACTTACAGTGGGGAGAACAAGTATTTGATACACTGCCGATTTTGCAGGTTTTCCCACTTACAAAGCATGTAGAGGTCTGTAATTTTTATCATAGGTACACTTCAACTGTGAGAGACGGAATCTTGAAAAAAAATCCAGAAAATCACATTGTATGATTTTTAAGTAATTAATTTGCATTTTATTTCATGAAATAAGTATTTGATACATCAGAAAAATTGAACTTAATATTTGGTACAGAAACCTTTGTTTGCAATTACAGAGATCAGACGTTTCCTGTAGTTCTTAACCAGGTTTGCACACACTGAGCAGGGATTTTGGCCCACTCCTCCATACAGATCTTCTCCAGATCCTTCAGGTTTCGGGGCTGTCGCTGGGCAACACGGACTTTCAGCTCCCTCCAAAGATTTTCTATTGGGTTCAGGTCTGGAGACTGGCTAGGCCACTCCAGGACCTTGAGATGCTTCTTACGGAGCCACTCCTTAGTTGTTCTGGCTGTGTGTTTCGGGTCGTTGTCATGCTGGAAGACCCAGCCACGACCCATCTTCAATGCTCTTATTGAGGGAAGGAGGTTGTTGGCCAAGATCTCGCGATCATGGCCCATCCATCCTCCCCTCAATATGGTGCAGTCGTCCTGTCCCCATTTGGCCGAAAAGCATCCCCAAAGAATGATGTTTCCACCTCCATGCTTCACGGTTGGGATGGTTTCTTGGGGTTGTACTCATCCTTCTTCTTCCTCCAAACACGGCGAGTGGAGTTTATACCAAAAAGCTCTATTTTGGTCTCATCAGACCACATGACCTTCTCCCATTCCTCCTCTGGATCATCCAGATGGTCATTGGCAAACTTCTGACGGGCCTGGACATGGGCTGGCTTGAGCAGAGGACCTTGCGTGCGCTGCAGGATTTAATCAATGACGGCGTAGTGTGTTACTAATGGTTTTTCTTTGAGACTGTGGTCCCAGCTCTCTTCAGGTCATTGACCAGCTCCTGCCGTGTAGTTCTGGGCTGATCCCTCACCTTTCTCATGATCATTGATGCCCCACGAGGTGAGATCTTGCATGGAGCCCCAGACCGAGGGAGATTGACTGTCATCTTGAACTTCTTCCTTTTTCTAATAATTGCGCCAACAGTTGTTGCCTTCTCACCAAGCTGCTTGCCTATTGTCCTGTAGCCCATCCCAGCCTTGTGCAGGTCTACAATTTTGTCCCTGATGTCCTTAGACAGCTCTCTGGTCTTGCCCATTGTGGAGAGGTTGGAGTCTGATTGATTGAGTGTGGACAGGTGTCTTTTATACAGGTAACGAGTTCAAACAGGTGCAGTTAATACAGGTAATGAGTGGAGAATAGGAGGGCTTCTTAAAGAAAACAGGTCTGTGAGACCTGT
>PIJE02000810.1:143302-178800 GCA_002895965.2 Coryphaenoides rupestris | reverse complement strand
TATCCACATTCTCCTAACCCTACCAATCCACATTTTTTTTGTACCTCTCTACATCAACTTCCTACCATCAATTCTCCTATCCTCATTTACCATCACACCCCTACCCATCACACTCCTACCCTACCATCACACCCCTACCCATCACACTCCTACCCTACCATCACACCCCTACCCATCACACTCCTACCCTACCATCACACTCCTACCCATCACACTCCTACCCTACCATCACACCCCTACCCATCACACTCCTACCCTACCATCACACCCCTACCCTACCATCACCCCTACCCTATCCACAAAACCCCTACCCATCACACTCCTACCCAACCATTCACACCCCTACCCATCCAACTCCTACCCTACCATCACACCCCTACCCATCACACTCCTACCCTACCATCCACACCCCCTACCCCATCACACTCCCTACCCTACCCATCACACCCCTACCCATCACACTCCTACCCTACCATCACACCCCTACCCTAAACCATCACATCCTACCCTACCACCAACCCTACCCATCACACCCCTACCCCATCACCCCTACCTTACCATCACCCCTCTACCCATCACACTCCTACCCTACCATCACACCCCTACCCATCACACTCCTACCCTACCATCACACCCTACCCATCACACCCCTACCCATCCACACTCCTAACCCTTACCATCACCACCCTCATCACACTCCTACCCTACCATCACACCCCTACCCATCACACTCCTACCCTACCATCACACCCCTACCCATCACAATCCTACCCTAACCATCACACCCCTACCATCACACTCCTACCCTACCATCACACCCCTACCCATCACACTCCTACCCTACCATCACACCCCTACCCATCACACTCCTACCCTACCATCACACTCCTACCCTACCATCACACCCCTACCCTACCATCACACTCCTACCCTACCACCACACCCCTACCCATCACACTCCTACCCTACCATCACACTCCTCACACCTCTACCTACCCATCACACTCCTACCTACCATCACACCCCTACCCTACCCAACCCATCACACCCCTCCCATCACATCGCCTACCATCTACCATTCAAGCTGTCCTGGACCATGAGGCTGTTCTGGACAATGAGGCTGCTCTGGACCATGAGGCTGTTCTGGACCATGAGGCTGCTCTGGACCATGAGGCTGTTCTGGACAATGAGGCTGCTCTGGACCATGAGGCTGTTCTGGACCATGAGGCTGCTCTGGACAATGAGGCTGCTCTGGACCATGAGGCTGTTCTGGACCATGAGGCTGCTCTGGACCATGAGGCTGTTCTGGACAATGAGGCTGCTCTGGACCATGAGGCTGTTCTGGACCATGAGGCTGTTCTGGACCATGAGGCTGCTCTGGACAATGAGGCTGCTCTGGACCATGAGGCTGCTCTGGACCATGAGGCTGCTCTGGACCATGAGGCTGTTCTGGACCATGAGGCTGCTCTGGACCATGAGGCTGCTCTGGACCATGAGGTTGTGATAACGGGTCTTGAGAAGTGATCCAATAGAAACCTGAGTCTTACCTCTTAACATCGTTTAACAGAATGAGATAAATGTTGGGTCGGGATTAAATGATTTGTTTATCCTGAAGAAGGAGCAACCAGAAGTCGGGACATTGAAGTCCAACATGAAGTGTTCCCTTCTTGTCGCTGGGCGAGAAGAGAACACTTTCTAGAACTGCTCACTGCTCAGCACAAAACAGACAAAAGTCAAACCCAATAAGATGAAAAAGTCCAATCAAATGAACCGTCAATTAAACAAAGAAAACATTTATTAAGCTTCATTAGATTGGATATTTGATTGGAAATTACAAATAAACCTTTTATCGGGGACAGTGAAATGGCGAGGGCCATTTTTACTACTGGATGTGAAAGCAACACAGGATAAATGAACTGTTATTGCTGGAGGGAAAATATAAAGCAGCATCAATATGCTTCCATTGTACTTCAACTACAAAAAGTCGTGGACAGGCGAAGACTTCAGACCAAGTCGTCCCTTAGTCTTTCTGAGCGCCCAACAGAAACAGAATATCTGTTAAAAAACACAAATCTGTGAAAACAGATCCTGGCGAGAGGCACCACTCTCTGGTCCCAGCTGCACCACCCTCTGGTCCTGGTTCTGCTCCTGGTGGGCAGGGTCAGCTCCTGGTGGGTGGGGTCTGCTCCTGGTGGGTGGTGTCTGCTCCTGGTGGGTGGGGTTTGCTCCTGGTGGGCGGGGTCTGCTCCTCGTGGGTGGAATCTGCTCCTGATGGGTGGGGTCTGCTCCTCGTGGGTGGGGTCTGCTCCTGGTGGGCGGGGTCTGCTCCTGGTGGGTGGGGTCAGTCTAGGGAGATGATGTCTGAGATGCTGCTGGCCCCGCCCCCTCCACCCCCAGTGACCACGCAGGCCTCGTGGGCCGAGGGTCCGGCGTGGGGCTCGTAGTGGGAGCTGGACGACGACACCAGAGCTGAGCTGCTAGCCACCGCCGCCACGGCTACGCTCTGCAGGCTACCAGGCAGGTTGTCCAGGAACATGGGAGCCCGGTAGTGCTACACACACACACACACACACACACACACACACACACACCCCCACCCCCTGGTGTGAGGTCAGTACATCACTATAGTTACGTGAACTATCTGGACTAGCAGTACAACACCTGAGTACGTCAGCTGTATCTTACCTGGGCATCTGCTTGTATCAGGGAGAACAGGTCCAGGCCTGCAGAATAAAGCATCATGTCATCAATAAACACAAAACATTGGCTTAGAATTTCATAGTCAACGACTTGTAATTTGTTAATCACAAACTAAATGCCAGACCTCTCCTGCTTATCAGCTCAACATTTTAAGTTCAGTTCTACTGAGTTCTGTGAGCTCCTCTAAGACCAAGACTGTGTTTCTAGCAGAGGGCATAGTCTGTAGTCCTACTCTGCATGTCTGTAGGGATGGAGGCCAGGGTGGAGTGGTGGAAGGGCACGGCGTAGTCGGCCAGCGTGGAGCTCAGGTACGGCCCGTCCAGACTCTGCACCGTGGGCATGCGCACCGCCGCCGGCTGGTAGCTCAGCACTCTGAGACAGAACACACCAACATGTCAACACACACACACCCACTCAGAGAGCTTCTACCTGCTCCTTAATGACCTGTCTCTGTACTGTCTAACCCCTACCTGCTCCTTAATGACCTGTCTCTGTGCCGTCTAACCCCTACCTGCTCCTTAATGACCTGTCTCTGTACTGTCTAACCCCTACCTGCTCCTTAATGACCTGTCTCTGTACTGTCTAACCCCTACCTGCTCCTTAATGACCTGTCTCTGTACTGTCTAACCCCTACCTGCTCCTTAATGACCTGTCTCTGTACTGTCTAACCCAGTGGTGTAGTCCAGGGTATACGCGGGTATGCGGCGTATACCCACTTCTAAATTCCCCCAGATGCGCACCATTCAGTAGTAGTAGTGGACGCGCGACGGGTGCTGAAAGCGCGGGCCGGGCCATTGGTAGATGAGGATCGCAGCATTCAGCACCCCCCCCCCCCGGCCAGGCCATTGGTAGATGAGGATCACAGCGTCTAGCACCCCCCCCCCGGCCGGGCCATTGGTAGATGAGGATCACAGCGTCTAGCACCCCCCCCCCCCCGGCCCTTGAGCCAAAATAATTGCCCACCCCTGATTTAGAGTATACCCACTTCTCCAGGGACCACTACACCACTGGTCTAACCCCTACCTGCTCCTTAATGACCTGTCTCTGTACCGTCTAACCCCTACCTGCTCCTTAATGACCCGTCTCTGTACTGTCTAACCCCTACCTGCTCCTTAATGACCCGTCTCTGTACCGTCTAACCCCTACCTGCTCCTTAATGACCTGTCTCTGTACTGTCTAACCCCTACCTGCTCCTTAATGACCTGTCTCTGTACTGTCTAACCCCTACCTGCTCCTTAATGACCTGTCTCTGTACTGTCTAACCCCTACCTGCTCCTTAATGACCCGTCTCTGTGCCGTCTAACCCCTACCTGCTCCTTAATGACCTGTCTCTGTGCCGTCTAACCCCTACCTGCTCCTTAATGACCTGTCTCTGTACTGTCTAACCCCTACCTGCTCCTTAATGACCTGTCTCTGTACTGTCTAACCCCTACCTGCTCCTTAATGACCTGTCTCTGTACTTAAGGTAGAAGTGTTTGCTAAATTACTAAATTGTAATCATTCATATTTAGGAAGACTGTCAAGACAAGTCAACTGTGATAAAAAGGCATTCATGTAAATTTGCTTAAACACCACTCATTTAGTTACAGTTGTGGTCAAAAGTTTACATACACTTGTAAAGAACATGTATGTCATGGCAGTCCAGAGTAATAATTTCTACAACTCTTATTTTTCTGTGATAGTGATTGGAGGACATACTTCTTTGTCACAAAAAACATTCATGAAGTTTGGTTCTTTTATGAATTTATTATGGGTCTACTGAAAATGTGACCAAATCTGCTGGGTCAGAAATATACATACAGCAATGCTAATATTTGGTTACATGTCTCTTGGCCATTTTCACCTCAATTAGACACTTTTGGTATCCATCCACAAGCTTCTGGTTGAATCTTTGACCACTCCTCTTGACAGAATCGGTGCAGTTCAGCTAAATTTGTTGGCTTTCTGAAATGGACTTGTTTCTTCAGCACTGTCCACATGTTCTCGATGGGGTTTAAGTCAGGACTCTGGGAAGGCCATTCTAAAACCTTAATTCTAGCCTGATTTAGCCATTCCTTTACCACTTTTGATGTGTGTTTGGGGTCATTGTCCTGTTGGAACACACAACTGTGCCCAAGACCCAACCTTCTGGCTGATGATTTTAGGTTCTCCTGAAGAATTTGGAGGTAGTCCTCCTTCATTATTCCATTTACTTTCTGTAAAGCACCAGTTCCATTGGCAGCAAAACAGGCCCAGAGCATAATACTACCACCACCATGCTTGACGGTAGGCATGGTGTTCTTGGGGTTAAAGGCCTCACCTTCTCTTCTCCAAACATATTTCTGGTCATTGTGGCCAAAGAGCTCAATTTTTGTTTCATCTGACCACAGAACTTTCCTCCAGAAGGCCTTTTCTTTGTCCATGTGATCAGCAGCAAACTTCAGTCGAGCCTTAAGGTGCCGCTTCTGGAGCAAGGGCTTCCTTCTTGCACGGCAGCCTCTCAGCCCATGGTGATGTAAAACACGCTTGACTGTGGACACTGACACCTGTGTTCCAGCAGCTTCTAATTCATTGCAGACCTGCTTTTTGGTGGTTCTCGGTTGACTTGACCATCCTGACCAATTTTCTCAGCAGCAGGTGATTGCGTTTTCTTCCTGATCGTGGCAGTGACAACTGTGCCGTGCACTTTATACTTATGAACAATTGTTTGCACAGTTGATCTCAGGACCTGTAGCTGCTTTGAAATTGCTCCAAGTGACTTTCCTGACTTGTTCAAGTCAATGATCCGCTTTTTCAGATCCGTGCTGAGCTCCTTTGACTTTCCCATTGTAGTGTTTGTGTCTGAGTCTAATGATTGTATGATTGTATCACTTCACACCGCCCTCTCTCACCTGGAGGGGAAGAACTGTTGTGTGAGAATGCTGTTTGTGGACTTCAGCTCAGCGTTCAACACGATAGTTCCTGCCAAGCTCGACACCAAGCTCAGGAGTCTAGGCCTGCACCCGACCATGTGCAGCTGGATACTGGACTTCCTGTCGGGCCGCCGCCAGGTGGTGAGGATGGGCAGCACCACCTCAGAGCCGCTGACCCTCAACACTGGAGCCCCTCAGGGATGCGTGTTGAGCCCTCTCCTCTACTCCCTGTACACCCACGACTGCATGGCTATGCACAGCTCCAACGTCTTCATCACGTTTGCTGACGACACGACAGTGTTGGGTCTGATCGCCGACGACGACGAGACAGCCTACAGGGAGGAGGTTGGATCACTTGCACAGTGGTGCCAAGAGAACAACCTCGCCCTCAACGTCAAGAAGACCAAGGAGCTGATCGTGGACTACATCGTATTCTGTGATATTCTGTGAATGTCAGCATATAACAATGTATATTTTAGTACATTGATTTATATGTGTATTGCTCACCTGGATATTTTTGTTGTATATTCCATTTCATTTTATATTTCATTTACTTATTTTACAGAGAATTTATATTTATAGTTCTATTTCTATTTTGTATTCTTTATAATTACTGTCGGCTGTCGGGCGTTTTGCACAAAAAGTTTTTCACTCACTGCTTATACTCACGTGTAAATTGTGAAGTGACAATAAAATACTTGATACTTGAGTCTTATTTAAATGGGCTCAGAGACGTCACCAGCTGTAGTCAATCAGAATCACTCACAAGAAGTTAAGAGGCCACAAAGCTCATTTGATTGACATAACTTTCTACATCACCTAAATTGATAATTCATGTTGCTCTATGGATATTTTTGACCCAGCAGATTTTCAGTAGACCCATAATAAATTCATAAAAGAACCGAACTTCATGAATGTTTTTTGTGACAAAGAAGCATGTCCTCCAATCACTATCACAGAAAAATAAGAGTTGTAGAAATTATTGGAAACTCTGGACTGCAATGACATATGTCATGTTCTTTACAAGTGTATGTAAACTTTTGACCACAACTGTACATATCAATGCAGAAGAGACGTCAAAGCACGAAGCGTCCCAATAGCACAGTATAGTAACAGTATAGTAATAGTAACAGTACAGTAATAGTAACAGTACAGTAACAGTAATGTACAGACCCCTTGCTGTGCAGATCCTCAGTCTTGGTCATGAAGAGGCAGCGTTTCTTGAGGGGTGCATCCTCTTGCTCTTCCTCTTCCTCGTTCTCTGAGGAAGAGCTGTCGAGCGTCAGGTCGATGACATCAGCCTTCTTGGTGGGGGGGGGCGTGGGCTCTGCTGCCACCGCCACCACGGGCAGGGAGGGTCGTACGGGGGTCGAGGCTGGGGGCATCATCATGAACAACAACAATCAGCATGAATGACAGCACGGCAGGAAAACAAAACCCAGTAGAAAGGAACAGACGAAAAAATATGAAGACCATCAAAACTGAAAAAGAAATCCAATAAGGCAAAGGAATAAAAGGATTAAAGATAAAGGATGAAAACGTACTGCATTAACTACATAAACGGTCTGAATACGTCAGTCTTCTGTTGTCAACTGATCACAAATTCATGGTGATTCATTCCCTTCTACTAGAGACCTACCCTCTACTGGAGAGACCTGCCCTCTACTGGAGAGACCTGCCCTCTACTGGAGAGGCCTACAGTCTATTGGAGAGAACTGGCCTCTGTTACCCCTTTTCCACCAAAGTGAACCGAGAGCTGGTTGTGGGCTGGTGCTAGTGCCAGTTCAGAGCTGGTTCAACTTAAGAACCGGTTTGCTTTTCCACCGGCTAGAGAGCCTCGAGAGCCAACCCGCCCCCACGTCATTACGTCACTGTACGTCTGTAGAAGTCTCCGCCTTCCCAGCAACGCGAGCACAACAAGAACAATGGCGGACTACATCGATACGAGTGATCTTGTTTTTGTAATTGTATATTTTGTTACGACCTGTTCTGTCATAACTCAAATAAAAACTGAATCTTATTTGTTTCTCTGTTTAAGTATACTGAAGCAGACATGTTAACAAAATGTTTATTTAGAAAAAAACAACAATGCTGCTCCGTTAATTCGCGGTTCTGATGGGGGGGGGTGGTGCTCCGTTAATTCGTGGTTCTGATGGGGGGGGTGGTGGTCCGTTAATTCGTGGTTCTGATGGGGGGGTGGTGCTCCGTTAATTCATGGTTCTGATGGGGGGGGTGCTCCGTTAATTCACGGTTCTGATGGGGGGGGTGCTCCGTTAATTCACGGTTCTGATGGGGGGGGGTGCTCCGTTAATTCACGGTTCTGATGGGGGGGTGCTCCGTTAATTCGTGGTTCTGATGGGGGGGGTGCTCCGTTAATTCACGGTTCTGATGGGGGGGGTGCTCCGTTAATTCGCCGTTCTGATGGGGGAGGTGCTCCGTTAATTGGTGGGGACATGTCCCAGCGTCCCCACTAAATTCTACGCCCATGCTCGGTACCATGCGCAGTTTCTATTAAACATCCATAAACGCCAACTCGGTCTCATCTCTTCATTTCAATATTCCTTGGCTAAGAATATTACAAGGTTAACGTTGCGTTGCCAAAGTGGTATCGGTGCGGTTGTATCAGAGTAGTCACTTCCATTGTCGGGGTTTGTTGTGAAATGGAGCTCAGAAAGTTTTTGGCGGACTTGCTAATCCCGCCCCCAGCCACTGACGTAGTTGGTTCTTAGTCGGTTCTTAGTCTGGCCCAGCAAAGAGTTGGGGCCAAGAACAAACCAGTTTTCCTGGCCGAGAGCCGTATCTTTGGCTGTCGAAACACGAAGAACTGGTTCGTTTTAGGCTCTGGCTCCGAACCGGCCCTGAAAATGCCTTGGTGGAAAAGGGACATGTGAGAGAGATCTACCATCCATTACAGACCATCCCTCTGCTAGAGACCTGCCCTCTACTAGAGACCTACCCTCTACTTTGGGGATGCACTGGGAGGACAGCTTCAGTGTGTCCTGCTTGGGCCTCATGGGACACCAGGTCCCATCCTCCTGGAACTTGATCTCATCCACATCAGAGCAGTCGTTCAGGATCTCCATGAACAACCTACAAAAGATACAAACAGCATAACCTGGAGATAAATCTCTGACAGGTCAAGATACAACACTTCTCACAGCAGACCTGCCAGCATGGGGTGAACTCCTGGCCCATTAAGGTCGAAGCCAGCGCTTTAACAGGACAGTAAACCTCCGCTGACCACCTCCCCCCAGGCCACTGACCCATCGATGATGAGGCCCTCGTAGGCAGCCTTCTTGTCGCACACAGGGCAGATCCAGGTAGGTTTCTTCTCGTTCATCTGCAGGTAGAGTGCCGCGTCGAAGCACTGCAGGTGGGAGCAGGTGAGTGCTCGACACGGCACCGTGAGGCGCATCTTCCCCAGCTGGAGGAGGAGGAGGGCTTTAACCTTCACAGCTGCATATTTGGTCAGGACTGTGGCTGGATGGAGAGGAGATGACCTACCGGACACATCAGCGACACTCGTAGACTCGTCGTAGCGATCTCGCTGTCTGGATCTGCCGTCAGTTTCTCTTTAACTACACAGTCACAAACACAGTAGAATATTATTACATACAGTATTTGGATGAGAGAGATTTGTCTCATCATTATTAATACTCACAGGAGGCAACTTGGGTCTTGTAAATTGACATTTGAATGAATAAAAGTTGAACAAATTCGTTCAACTAGATGTATGAATCAAAGCTTTACATTTAGCAGAAATAACAATTTATTTTATTCTAGTCCTATGTTCATATGCATTAAAGACTTGGCTTCCTGCTTGTGAACTGCAATTGTGGATCAAGTGACACGAGCCATGTATGATGTAAAGTGTTCTCTACTGACCCCTGCTGGTAGCATGGTTACCGTGCGCCCATGGAGTGTTAAATGATTCACCTGCTAATCAGAGCGCCTGGCAGACGAGGGAGGATTGGGAACGTTTCTTTGGAAAAGTTGGAAGCACCAGCAGGGATATGTTTTTTCAATTGATTTTGATTGATGGATTGATATTGAATACTGAGTTTGAGACCTTTCGAGTTTTATTTTACTGCGATTCATTTGTGATTTGAATAAAGTACTGGAATCTATTGAAACACCGTCTAAGAGGTGAGGCGTCTAAGAAGTGACTTATTGGAAGGCACTACACATGCATTCACTGATGTAGTTCTCAAAATTGCAAAGCATCAAGTGATGCGTACTTAGAACTCCACTAGTAGGAGGAAGTGATGCATACTTAGAACTCCACTAGTAGGAGGAAGTGATGCATACTTAGAACTCCACTAGTAGGAGGAAGTGATGCATACTTAGAACTCTACTAGTAGGAGGAAGTGATGCATACTTAGAACTCTACTAGTAGGAGGAAGTGATGCTTACTTAGAACTCCACTAGTAGGAGGAAGTGATGCTTACTTAGAACTCTACTAGTAGGAGGAAGTGATGCGTACTTAGAACTCTACTAGTAGGAGGAAGTGATGCGTACTTAGAACTCTACTAGTAGGAGGAAGTGATGCATACTTAGAACTCTACTAGTAGGAGGAAGTGATGCGTACTTAGAACTCTACTAGTAGGAGGAAGTGATGCGTACTTAGAACTCTACTAGTAGGAGGAAGTGATGCTTACTTAGAACTCTACTAGTAGGAGGAAGTGATGCTTGAGCCCTCTCCTCTACTCCCTGTACACCCACGACTGCATCTCTATGCACAGCTCCAACGTCTTCATCAAGTTTGCTGACGACACGACAGTGTTGGGTCTGATCGCCGATGACGACGAGACAGCCTACAGGGAGGAGGTTGGATCACTGGCACAGTGGTGCCAAGAAAACAACCTCGCCCTCAACGTCAAGAAGACCAAGGAGCTGATCGTGGACTACAGGAAGCGGAGAGGAGAGCACGCCCCCATCTCCATCGACGGTGCTGCAGTAGAGAGGGTCAGCGGCTTCAAGTTCCTCGGCGTGCACATCTCCGAGGACCTCACATGGACCACGCACACCACACACGTGGTGAAAAAGGCCCAACAACGCCTGTATTTCCTCAGGCGACTGAGGAAATTCAACATGTGCCCCCGCATCCTCAGAACATTCTACTCCTGTACCATCGAGAGTGTTCTCACAGGATGCATCACCGTCTGGTACGGGAACTGCACCGCACTGGAGCGTAGAACACTACAGAGGGTGGTGCGGACGGCCCAGTACATCGTTGGAGGTGAGCTTCCCTCCCTCCTGGATATATACACCAGGCGGTGCGTGGCCAAGGCCAAACGGATTATTAAAGACAATAACCACCCCAGCCACCAACTGTACACACTCCTACCATCAGGCAGGCGATACCGCAGTATCAAGTGAGCAGACTCAGAGACAGCTTCCACAGTCAGGCCATCAGGTTGCTGAACAAGTTCGGCATCAATGTCTAAATGCTAGTGCTAAGTGTTACTGCTAGTGCTAGTCCTGGTGATAAGTTGTTACTGCTGGAGCTAGCGCTGGTAGCAGTGCTAAGTGTTGGTGCTAGTGCTGGTGTTACTGCTAGTGCTGGTCCTGGTGCTAGTGTTACTGCTGGTGCTGGTGCTAGTACTGGTGTTAGTGCTAGTACTGGTGTTAGTGCTAGTCCTGGTGCTAGTACTGGTGTTAGTGCTAGTCCTGGTGCCAACTGCTGGTGCTAGTGTTGTGTTGACTGTCTGAGAAGGTATTCTGTGACATTCTGTGAATGTCAGCATATAACAATGTATATTTAGTACATTGATTTATATGTGTATTGCTCACCTGGATATTTTTGCTGTATATTCCATTTCATTTTATATTTCATTTTACTTATTTTACATAGAAATTCTATTTATAGTTCCATTTCTATTTTGTTAGTTCTATTTCTATTTTGTAGTTCTATTTCTATTTTGTATTCTTTTAATAATTACTGTCGGCTGTCGGGCGTTTGCACAAAAAAGTTTTTCACTCACTGGCTTTATACTCACGTGCTAAATTGTGAAGCTGACAAAAAATACTTGAAACTTGAAACTCTACTAGTAAGGAGGAAGTGGATGCTTATAATTAGAACTCTATCTAGTAGGAGTGAAGTGATCTTACTTAGAAACTCTAAACTAGTAGGAGGAAAGTGAAATGCATACTTAGAACTCTACTAGTAGGAGGAAGTGATGCATAACGTTAGGAAATCTACTAAGTAGGAGGAAGTGAATGCTTAACTTAGAACTCTACTAAAAGTAGAGGAAGTGATGGCATACTTAGAACTCTACCCTAGTGGAGGAAGTGATGGGTGGGGGATGGTGGGGGGGGAGGGGGGGATGGGGCATACTTAGAAACTCTAACTAGTAGCGAGGAAGTGATGCCTTACCTTAGAAAACTCTAACTAGTAGGAGGAAAGTGATGCATACTTTAAGAACTCTACTAAAGTAGGAGGAAGTGATGCGTACTTAGAACTCTACTAGTAGGAGGAAGTGATGCTTACTTAGAACTCCCACTAGTAGGAGGAAGTGATGCGTACTTAGAACTCCCACTAGTAAGGAGGAAGTGATGCGTACTTAAACTCCCACTAGTAGGAGGAAGTGATGCGTACTTAGAACTCCACTAGTAGGAGGAAGTGATGCGTAGTTAGAACTCCACTAGTAGGAGGAAGTGATGCGTACTTAGACTTCCACTAGTAGGAGGAGTGATGCGTACTTAGAAACTCTACTAGTAGGAGGAAGTGATGCATACTTAGAACTCTACTAGTAGAGGAAGTGATGCGTACTTAGAACTCTACTAGTAGGAGGAAGTGATGCGTACTTAGAAACTCTACTAGTAGAGGAAGTGATGCGTACTTAGAACTCTACTAGTAGAGGAAGTGATGCGTACTTAGAACTCCACCTAGTAGGAGGAAGTGATGCGTACTTAGAACTCTACTAGTAGGAGGAAGTGATGCATACTTAGAACTCCACTAGTAGGAGGAAGTGATGCGTACTTAGAACTCTACTAGTAGGAGGAAGTGATGCGTACTTAGAACTCTACTAGTAGGAGGAAGTGATGCGTACTTAGAACTCTACTAGTAGGAGGAAGTGATGCATACTTAGAACTCTACTAGTAGGAGGAAGTGATGCATACTTAGAACTCCACTAGTAGGAGGAAGTGATGCGTACTTAGAACTCCACTAGTAGGAGGAAGTGATGCGTACTTAGAACTCCACTAGTAGGAGGAAGTGATGCGTACTTAGAACTCTACTAGTAGGAGGAAGTGATGCGTACTTAGAACTCTACTAGTAGGAGGAAGTGATGCATACTTAGAACTCCACTAGTAGGAGGAAGTGATGCATACTTAGAACTCTACTAGTAGGAGGAAGTGATGCATACTTAGAACTCTACTAGTAGGAGGAAGTGATGCGTACTTAGAACTCCACTAGTAGGAGGAAGTGATGCGTACTTAGAACTCCACTAGTAGGAGGAAGTGATGCGTACTTAGAACTCTACTAGTAGGAGGAAGTGATGCGTACTTAGAACTCCACTAGTAGGAGGAAGTGATGCGTACTTAGAACTCTACTAGTAGGAGGAAGTGATGCGTACTTAGAACTCCACTAGTAGGAGGAAGTGATGCGTACTTAGAACTCCACTAGTAGGAGGAAGTGATGCGTACTTAGAACTCTACTAGTAGGAGGAAGTGATGCGTACTTAGAGCTCGGGAGTGGTCTGGGTTCCGGATGCCTTTCATCCTCAGCCGCTGAAGGAGTAGCGGGGAGGTCAGCTGTCTCACGAGGTAGACTGATAGGGAGTAGGTCTACACACACACACACACACACACACACACACACACACACACACACACACACACACACACACACACACACACACACACACACACACACACACACACACACACACACACACACACACACACACACACACACACACACACACACTCAACAACTACCAGCAGCAACATGTTCACCATGTGATCATCGTGTGTTTAGATGTACTTACCTTTCCGATCTCCGGTGCCCACGTGACGGAGATCTGATTGGGCACGGCAGACGACAGGCGCACCAATGAAGTAATGTTGAGCGGTCTTCCTGGTCGCTTCTGCTCCACCCCGTTCTTAGGAGGCGGGGCATAACCCTAGAGACACAATATGAAGACGGTGAGGGCGTGGTGGCGCGGGGTGGACGCCCCCCACGAGGTGACGCCACTCACCGGCAGAGGGAACAGCTTTCCGTTGACCTTGATGCACAGGCTGTTGGGGTAGTTGTCCTCCTGGGGACAGCTGGTCTCGGACAGACAGAACCTTCAGGAGGAGCAACAGTTAGTGGCTCAACAACCGGTACAAAACAATTAGAAAGACAAGGGAACTGTTACAGAACTTCTCACCTCAGCTGGATCTGAACCATGTAGTCCCGCCTCCCGCCGGGCAAGAAGTCCCTGCAGGAACAAACAGACAGCATGTTAGTATTTCCTCTGCCAGTGGTCAAACTACAGGGAGCCGAAAGAGAAGAAATAGAGTTGTAAACATTACGGAGGTGAACCCTACCGGGAGATGCACACTTCTCGTACTTGCTGAGGCGTCAAGGCGAAGATGAAATACTTCTCTTGGTGATAGCGCTGGACTGTGCTCGCTCCTGAAAAGAAAAGCGAGCTGGTGTCAAAAACAAGCAAGGACAACACTAGCGTGCCATACTACTGCAGAGAGGACACAGACCGAGGCTGGAGGGCTTGATCAGCACATCCAACACGTCATAGAAGGGCAGTGCTTTCATCTGCACGTCAGGGTGTACGGGGGGCAGGAGAGGAGCCGGCTGCTGGAGATTCATACTGCTACTGGTCCCTGGAGGTCAGCAGGTCCTCACACTGGGGCTACACCCAGCTGCCCGGGTGACTCCTGCAACCGGAAAGGTCAGGGTTCACCGAGGCCACAGCTTCTTTGGGGGGTGAACTGCAGACTCTACAGAAACTGGGTCAGGTTCAGCGTCGTCAAGAATCCAGGGTGGGCTGGACTCCAGCTGTTCTCCAGACACCACTAAGCACTCAGCAGATGGTTGAGTCCAGTAGCTCAGAGCCTCGTTAGCAAGCTGTGGAGAACAGGAAGGGGTTACAGGTTACAGGGCTACAGTGAGACATCAAGAGCAATAAGGGCTGTCCTTGTTTGGAGGAATCAGCCGATTGGGCCCATAATGAAAACACCTTCAAGAAAAACCTGCTGTTGACAGCTCTACAGTACTGGGGCGACACGGTGTCCAACCTGCTGTTGAGAGCTCTACAGTACTGGGGTGTCCAACCTGCTGTTGACAGCTCTACAGTACTGGGGTGTCCAACCTGCTGTTGACAGCTCTACAGTACTGGGGCGACACGGTGTCCAACCTGCTGTTGACAGCTCTACAGTACTGGGGTGTCCAACCTGCTGTTGACAGCTCTACAGTACTGGGGCGACACGGTGTCCAACCTGCTGTTGACAGCTCTACAGTACTGGGGTGTCCAACCTGCTGTTGACAGCTCTACAGTACTGGGGCGACACGGTGTCCAACCTGCTGTTGAGAGCTCTACAGTACTGGGGTGTCCAACCTGCTGTTGAGAGCTCTACAGTACTGGGGTGTCCAACCTGCTGTTGACAGCTCTACAGTACTGGGGTGTCCAACCTGCTGTTGACAGCTCTACAGTACTGGGGTGACACGGTGTCCAACCTGCTGTTGACAGCTCTACAGTACTGGGGTGTCCAACCTGCTGTTGACAGCTCTACAGTACTGGGGTGTCCAACCTGCTGTTGACAGCTCTACAGTACTGGGGTGTCCAACCTGCTGTTGACAGCTCTACAGTACTGGGGCGACACGGTGTCCAACCTGCTGTTGACAGCTCTACAGTACTGGGGGACGGTGCCAACCTGCTGTTGGACAGCTCTACAGTACTGGGGTGTCCCAACCTGCCTGTTGAAGCTCTACAAGTACTGGGGTGTCCAACCTGCTGTTTGACAAGCTTCATACAGTACTTGGGGCTGACACGGTGTCCAACCTGCCTGTTGAGAGCTCTAACAGTACTGGGTGTCCAACCCTGCCTGTTGACAGCTCTACAGTACTGGGGTGGTCCCAACCTTGCTGTTGACAGCTCTACAGTACTGGGGTGTCCAACCTGCTGTTGACAGCTCTACAGTACTGGGGTGTCCAACCTGCTGTTGACAGCTCTACAGTACTGGGGCCGGTGTCCAACCTGCTGTTGACAGCTCTACAGTACTGGGGTGTCCAACCTGCTGTTGACAGCTCTACAGTACTGGGGTGTCCAACCTGCTGTTGACAGCTCTACAGTACTGGGGTGTCCAACCTGCTGTTGACAGCTCTACAGTACTGGGGTGTCCAACCTGCTGTTGACAGCTCTACAGTACTGGGGTGTCCAACCTGCTGTTGACAGCTCTACAGTACTGGGGTGTCCAACCTGCTGTTGACAGCTCTACAGTACTGGGGTGTCCAACCTGCTGTTGACAGCTCTACAGTACTGGGGTGTCCAACCTGCTGTTGACAGCTCTACAGTACTGGGGTGTCCAACCTGCTGTTGACAGCTCTACAGTACTGGGGTGTCCAACCTGCTGTTGACAGCTCTACAGTACTGGGGTGTCCAACCTGCTGTTGACAGCTCTACAGTACTGGGGTGTCCAACCTGCTGTTGACAGCTCTACAGTACTGGGGTGTCCAACCTGCTGTTGACAGCTCTACAGTACTGGGGTGTCCAACCTGCTGTTGACAGCTCTACAGTACTGGGGCGACACGGTGTCCAACCTGCTGTTGACAGCTCTACAGTACTGGGGTGTCCAACCTGCTGTTGACAGCTCTACAGTACTGGGGTGTCCAACCTGCTGTTGACAGCTCTACAGTACTGGGGTGTCCAACCTGCTGTTGACAGCTCTACAGTACTGGGGTGTCCAACCTGCTTTTGACAGCTCTACAGTACTGGGGTGTCCAACCTGCGGTTGACAGCTCTACAGTACTGGGGTGTCCAACCTGCGGTTGACAGCTCTACAGTACTGGGTGTCCAACCTGCTGTTGACAGCTCTACAGTACTGGGGTGTCCAACCTGCTGTTGACAGCTCTAACAGTACTGGGTGTCCAACCTGCTGTTGACAGCTCTAACAGTACTGGGGTGTCCAACCTGCTGTTGACAGCTCTACAGTACTGGGGTGTCCAACCTGCTGTTGACAGCTCTAAACAGTAACTGGGTGTTCCAAACCTGCTGTTGACAGCTCTACAGTACTGGGGTTCCAACTGCTGTTGACAGCTCTACAGTACTGGGGCGACACGGTGTCCAACCTGCTGTTGAGAGCTCTACAGTACTGGGGTGTCCAACCTGCTGTTGACAGCTCTACAGTACTGGGGTGTCCAACCTGCTGTTGACAGCTCTACAGTACTGGGGTGACACGGTGTCCAACCTGCTGTTGACAGCTCTACAGTACTGGGGTGTCCAACCTGCTGTTGACAGCTCTACAGTACTGGGGTGACACGGTGTCCAACCTGCTGTTGAAGATCTACAGTACTGGGGTGTCCAACCTGCCTGTTGAGAGCTCATCCAGTACTGGGTTGTCCAACCTGCTGTTGACAGCTCTACAGTACTGGGGTGTCCAACCTGCCTTTTGACAGCTCTAAGTACTTGGGGTGTCCAAACCTGCGGTTTGACAGCTTCTACAGTACTGGGGTGTCCAACCTGCGGTGACAGCTCTACAGTACTGGGGTGTCCAACCTGCGGTTGACAGCTCTACAGTACTGGGTGTCCAACCTGCTGTTGACAGCTTACAGTACTGGGTGTCCAACCTGCTGTTGACAGCTCTACAGTACTGGGGGTCCAACCTTGCTGTTGACAGCTCATACAGTACTGGGGTGTCCAACCTGCTGTTGACAGCTCTACAGTACTGGGGTGTCACCTGCTGTTGACAGCTCTACAGTACTGGGTGTCCAACCTGCTGTTGACAGCTCTACAGTACTGGGGCGACACGGTGTCCAACCTGCTGTTGAGAGCTCTACAGTACTGGGGTGTCCAACCTGCTGTTGACAGCTCTACAGTACTGGGGTGTCCAACCTGCTGTTGACAGCTCTACAGTACTGGGGTGTCCAACCTGCTGTTGACAGCTCTACAGTACTGGGGTGTCCAACCTGCTGTTGAGAGCTCTACAGTACTGGGGTGACGCGGTGTCCAACCTGCTGTTGAACGCTCTACAGTACTGGGGTGTCCAACCTGCTGTTGACAGCTCTACAGTACTGGGGTGTCCAACCTGCTGTTGACAGCTCTACAGTACTGGGGTGACGCGGTGTCCAACCTGCTGTTGAACGCTCTACAGTACTGGGGTGTCCAACCTGCTGTTGACAGCTCTACAGTACTGGGGTGTCCAACCTGCGGTTGACAGCTCTACAGTACTGGGGTGTCCAACCTGCTGTTGACAGCTCTACAGTACTGGGGTGTCCAACCTGCTGTTGACAGCTCTACAGTACTGGGGTGTCCAACCTGCGGTTGACAGCTCTACAGTACTGGGGTGTCCAACACAACTACAATTAAAAAAAAAGATGCTTGGGCTTAGTACTATTGACTAGGGCTGGGTATCGAACTTCGATACCTTTAAGTTTAATAATAAGTTTAATACTCTAATACCGAAATACTTCGATACCATCGAGTATCAAAAAAAGCCTCGTCATTCGTTTCCGAATTTTCGATACTTAAAAAAAATAAATAAAAAGGGAATCTCACCTGCGTCAGTGAGCCAATAATCATACAGCATACTTGCACCGAGGGAGACACCCATCCACCCTCATAACTCAGCCATCATGTAGACAGTTTTTACTTAGAAAGATATTGGATATTCAAAAGATATTCACGCTCTGAATTACATCGGTCTGGCGCAGGGAACTAAAGACACCGGTATCACTTTTATTGTGAACATACTAAACGAGTACAGCACTACTTTGACGATGTGGAGCCGTGTATGCTATGCTGTGCTACGACGTTGTATTGGTATGTCTTCTTCAGACTCCTACACCCGCAATGCAGTGGCGCTATAGCATACTGCTACAATAAGGGAAAGTGGTCGCATAAACTATTCGATTTTTTATAATAAAACTTCATCTGGTAATCTGAAGGTTCCCAGTTAGATTTTTGCCTTTTATACATTTTTATTTATTGATATCTTAAAGGTCCTGTACAGGAAAAATGAACAAAGTGATGCAAGCGTGGATAATTAAATGTATACATTTCATAGCTTTTTAAAATGTGTACAAGGTTTCATTATGATTAGAACTAATTAGTTTCTGATTGGAGCTCAGAATGCACTTGATTCTTACATATAGTACCTTTAATGCTAGTAATGCTGGTTGTGGTAAATTGGTTTATATTTTTTATGTTATGAAACATAACATTGAGTGTGCCAAGGATTGGAAAAATAAAACAAAAGTTTTGTACTGTCGTGTGTAATGCAATTTATTTTTTGTTCAAATAGAATTATTTTGTTATTTTAATGGTATCGAGCCCTGCTAATGACAGTTGTTGATAGACAACCGGAGATACTGGTTCAACAACACCTGAGGCTTAGCGCCAGCCTTCATCAAGCAAACATGAAGTGACTTGGATTTTTTCTTCTTCTCACAAAATCACTATCAGTAGGTTTACATGCACAAGGCAAACCAAGTAATAACCTGGTTTCTGTTGTAACCTGGTTCCTAATGTAGCACGTGAGAGGGAAACCCACTTAGGAGACCCAAGTAATCCCTCATTTATCTGATATAATTTGCCAGGCACAGTGTAATCTGGTCCCCTGGGGCCACCCTATAGTTTAACACACGTCTCCCTCCAAGAGCACAGTGAGAGGCCTACTGACCCGGCCGCCGCCGCTTGGTCCATGCTGGCTGCCTGTGTAACTCACACATAAGGAACCGCTACACACCTGACATGGTGACAATCATTTCAACAACCTTAAGACACAACATGGGAATTATCACTGCAACAACACACGGATATGAAAGTAGGAAAAGGTTCATAAGACCTCGGACAAGGATGGCCAGTGTCTCGTGGCAGGTGGGTGTTTATATGGTACTGAAGTTGGTCTACCTATCGTTGGTGACTCAAAATACATGCTGACCACAACAAGACACCAGAGTGAACCTCAGTGGAACAGATCCACAGAACCAGTACTAGAAGAGACAGAACCAGTACTAGAAGAGACTGAACCAGTACCAGTACTAGAAGAGACAGAACCGGTACTAGAAGAGACAGAACCGGTACCAGTACTAGAAGAGACAGAACCAGTACTAAAAGAGACAGAACCAGTACCGGTACTAGAAGAGACAGAACCGGTACTAGAAGAGACAGAACCAGTACTAGAAGAGACAGAACCAGTACTAGAACCGGTACCAGACTCAACATGTGAAGGAGAACACGGGACGATCCTACGGTAAGTTTCATTCAAGGGTTATTTTATACATTCTAAATAACTGAATTATAAACTTCGTTCTTTTCTGAGTTTTAAAGTGAAACCAAACGAGCTCCAGACACGTGTTCTTCATATTTAATGTTTAACGGTGTAAGATCTCTACTATGGATTATAGATGAAGACGTGAAGCTAAACTGTTATTACATGTACTTAGTCTGGGAGAGATAACATATATTATTATTATTATTATTATTATATAACACGAATATTAAATATGAATAACGTTAATATTACAGCTAGCAGTTAGCCACACGGAGCTAGCGACCTGCAACACAAACTAATCCCAGACATGAGAACATAAACTCAGCACCACGGAGCCACCGCACCCACTCCGTCACACGATATTATATTATATTATATTATAATTATTATTATTATTATAAAACAGAAACAGAAAGCGTTTGTTTTTGTTGCCGCTCACCATCAGTCCGCCATCTTGTCTTCACCCGCGTCATCCGCGTCATCTTATCACGTGACCGGACTCCGAGCCCACGTGACCAATGGCGGTGCCGATTCTTTTGATATGGTTAATTCAATTCAATTCAATTCAATTTTATTAGTATAGCCCTTAATCACAAGACAGTCTCAAAGGGCTTTACAGGCCAGATTGTTATGGGCCAAACGTGATTTATGACACATGACCCCCCCCTAGCCCCGCCCCCCTAAGGGCAAGAAACGAGTCCCTTAATTAACAAGGAAGAAATCTGGAGGAGGAACCTCAGAGTGGGGGATCCCTCCTTCCAGGGATGGTTCAGAGTGCAATGGGTGTCATACGGGCATTTAAAAACAAGGGTAACAAAACATGACAAAATGCAAATGACAAAGTGCAAATAACAAAGTACAAATAGTAAATGAAATAGTAATAATGTGATGGGGTGCTGGCTGGAGAGCAAGCTGGTAGCCGGCAGGTGAGGTCAGGCCAGCAGGTATCCAGTCACGATCACAGCAGCACCCTAGATAATGGAGACAACATGAGGGTTAGATGGAGCACAGTAAGCAGGGAACATACAAGTATCCTCAGACCTAGCACCCATCGGCAGCTAGGGTAGGCTAGTGCTAACGGTATTGATTTAGCTGTAGATAGAGCTGAGGGGCGCTCCTAGCAGCCAAAGGCGAGGGTAAATTCTAATTGAATTTAATTTAATTTAATCGATTCTTTTGATATTGGTTAATCGATTCTTTTGATACGGTTAATCGATTTCTTTTTGCATACGGTAATCCGATTCTTTTTGATCACGGTCAATCGATTCTTTTTGATACGGTCAATGCGATTCTTGAATACGTTATTTTTGATACGGTTTATCGATTCCTTTTGATACGGGTCCAACTCGATTCTTTTGATAGCGGTTAATCGATTCTTTTGATACGGTTAATCGATTCTTGAATACGGTCAATCGATTCTTTTGATACGGTCAATCGATTCTTTTGATACGGTCAATCGATTCTTTTGATACGGTTAATCGATTCTTTTGATACGGGGTTAATCGATTCTTTTGATACGGTTAATCGATTCTTTTGATACGGTTAATCGATTCTTTTGATACGGTTAATCGATTCTTTTGATACGGTTAATCGATTCTTTTGATACGGTTAATCGATTCTTTTGATACGGTTAATCGATTCTTTTGATACGGTTAATCGATTCTTTGATACGGTTAATCGATTCTTTTGATACGGTCAATCGATTCTTTGATACGGTTAATCGATTCTTTTGATACGGTCAATCGATTCTTTGATACGGTTAATCGATTCTTTTGATACGGTTAATCGATTCTTTTGATACGGTTAATCGATTCTTTTGATACGGTTAATCGATTCTTTGATACGGTTAATCGATTCTTTTGATACGGTCAATCGATTCTTTGATACGGTTAATCGATTCTTTTGATACGGTTAATCGATTCTTTGATACGGTTAATCGATTCTTTTGATACGGTTAATCGATTCTTTTGATACGGTTAATCGATTCTTTTGATACGGTCAATCGATTCTTTGATACGGTTAATCGATTCTTTTGATACGGTTAATCGATTCTTTTGATACGGTTAATCGATTCTTTTGATACGGTTAATCGATTCTTTTGATACGGTTAATCGATTCTTTTGATACGGTTAATCGATTCTTTTGATACGGTCAATCGATTCTTTGATACGGTTAATCGATTCTTTTGATACGGTTAATCGATTCTTTTGATACGGTTAATCGATTCTTTTGATACGGTTAATCGATTCTTTTGATACGGTCAATCGATTCTTTGATACGGTTAATCGATTCTTTTGATACGGTTAATCGATTCTTTGATACGGTTAATCGATTCTTTTGATACGGTTAATCGATTCTTTTGATACGGTTAATCGATTCTTTTGATACGGTCAATCGATTCTTTGATACGGTTAATCGATTCTTTTGATACGGTCAATCGATTCTTTGATACGGTTAATCGATTCTTTTGATACGGTCAATCGATTCTTTTGATACGGTCAATCGATTCTTTGATACGGTTAATCGATTCTTTTGATACGGTCAATCGATTCTTTGATACGGTTAATCGATTCTTTTGATACGGTCAATCGATTCTTTGATACGGTTAATCGATTCTTTTGATACGGTTAATCGATTCTTTGATACGGTTAATCGATTCTTTTGATATGGTTAATCGATTTCTTTGATACGGTTAGTCGATTCTTTTGATACGGTTAATCGATTTCTTTGATACGGTTAATCGATTCTTTTGATACGGTTAATCGATTCTTTTGATACGGTCAATCGATTCTTTGATACGGTTAATCGATTCTTTTGATACGGTTAATCGATTCTTTTGATACGGTTAATCGATTCTTTTGATACGGTTAATCGATTCTTTTGATACGGTTAATCGATTCTTTGATACGGTTAATCGATTCTTTTGATACGGTTAATCGATTCTTTTGATACGGTTAATCGATTCTTTTGATACGGTTAATCGATTCTTTTGATACGGTTAATCGATTCTTTGATACGGTTAATCGATTCTTTTGATACGGTTAATCGATTCTTTTGATACGGTTAATCGATTCTTTTGATACGGTCAATCGATTCTTTGATACGGTTAATCGATTCTTTTGATACGGTCAATCGATTCTTTGATACGGTTAATCGATTCTTTTGATACGGTTAATCGATTCTTTTGATACGGTTAATCGATTTATTTGATACGGTTAATCGATTATTTTGATACGGTTAATCGATTCCTTTGATACGGTTAATCGATTCTTTTGATACGGTTAATCGATTTTTGATACGGTTAATCGATTCTTTTGATACGGTTAATCGATTTCTTTGATACGGTTAATCGATTCTTTTGATACGGTTAATCGATTTCTTTGATACGGTTAATCGATTCTTTTGATACGGTTAATCGATTCCTTTGATACGGTTAATCGATTCTTTTGATACGGTTAATCGATTCTTTTGATACGGTTAATCGATTTCTTTGATACGGTTAATCGATTCTTTTGATACGGTTAATCGATTTCTTTGATACGGTTAATCGATTATTTTGATACGGTTAATCGATTCCTTTGATACGGTTAATCGATTCTTTTGATACGGTTAATCGATTCCTTTGATACGGTTAATCGATTCTTTTGATACGGTTAATCGATTTTTTTGATACGGTTAATCGATTTTTTGATACGGTTAATCGATTCCTTTGATACGGTTAATCGATTCTTTTGATACGGTTAATCGATTCTTTTGATACGGTTAATCGATTTCTTTGATACGGTTAATCGATTATTTTGATACGGTTAATCGATTCCTTTGATACGGTTAATCGATTATTTTGATACGGTTAATCGATTCCTTTGATACGGTTAATCGATTATTTTGATACGGTTAATCGATTTCTTTGATACGGTTAATCGATTATTTTGATACGGTTAATCGATTCTTTGATACGGTTAATCGATTATTTTGATACGGTTAATCGATTCCTTTGATACGGTTAATCGATTATTTTGATACGGTTAATCGATTCCTTTGATACGGTTAATCGATTCTTTTGATACGGTTAATCGATTCTTTTGATACGGTTAATCGATTCTTTTGATACGGTTAATCGATTCTTTTGATACGGTTAATCGATTCTTTTGATACGGTTAATCGATTTATTTGATACGGTTAATCGATTATTTTGATACGGTTAATCGATTCCTTTGATACGGTTAATCGATTCTTTTGATACGGTTAATCGATTCTTTTGATACGGTTAATCGATTCTTTGATACGGTTAATCGATTATTTTGATACGGTTAATCGATTCCTTTGATACGGTTAATCGATTATTTTGATACGGTTAATCGATTCCTTTGATACGGTTAATCGATTATTTTGATACGGTTAATCGATTTCTTTGATACGGTTAATCGATTATTTTGATACGGTTAATCGATTCCTTTGATACGGTTAATCGATTATTTTGATACGGTTAATCGATTCCTTTGATACGGTTAATCGATTCTTTTGATACGGTTAATCGATTCTTTTGATACGGTTAATCGATTTCTTTGATACGGTTAATCGATTCTTTTGATACGGTTAATCGATTCTTTGATACGGTTAATCGATTCCTTTGATACGGTTAATCGATTCTTTTGATACGGTTAATCGATTATTTTGATACGGTTAATGTTTTTTTTTAATACGGTTAATCGATTCTTTTGATACGGTTAATGGTAACGGTTAACCGGCAGTCAATATCAACACAAACTAAACAGAAATATGTGTGAGGCGTCTGTATAATCAATTAAGGAGAATATCCAAATAAATCTGGATTACATCATATTTATTTGATATATATGCTTATATTTCTATGTGCTGCTGGAGCTAGCCTTCTAAACACAACACATTTTGGTTTAATCTGTGGTAAACAAATTACAAAATAAAATCTGTAAATTAAGAAATAGTCAAACAAGCTGTGTGGACATGAAACTAAAATGTTAACACATTTGACCGACCACACCATTATTTAAATAGCTTACTAGTGTGCCAGTGCCCTCCATGAAAAGTGATATGGGGGTTCATTAATAATTTAGTTTAGGATTATTATTTCTGGACAATCAGATCATGTGTCACCATATGAACAGAAGAGGATCCCAGGAGGGATGGTCCTATCTGCCTCATTATGTTGTACGTGAAAGTGGAGAGATGAGAAGATAAGATAAGATAACATAGAACTGATTAATCCTGAAGGAAATTCTTGTGCCAGGTTGCATGGCAATACAGGACAATAAAACAATAGAGAAATCAACAGAATATATAGATATATATAGATATCTATATATATCTATATATAATATATTCTATATATATAATATATATATATAGATACAGATATAGCCTCATAGCAGGTAGATCTATAGCAGGTAGATCTACAGCCACATAGCAGGTAGATCTATAGCCTCATAGCAGGTAGATCTATAACCTCCATAGCAGGTAGATCTACAGCCTCATAGCAGATAGATCTATAGCAGGTAGATCTATAGCAGGTAGATCTACAGATTCAATAGGCAGGTAGATATATAGCAGGTAGACCTACAGCCACATAGCAGGTAGATCTATAACCTCATAGCAGGTAGATCTACAGCCTCATAGCAGATAGATCTATAGCAGGTAGATCTATAGCAGGTAGATCTACAGCCTCATAGCAGGTAGATCTATAGCAGGTAGATCTACAGCCTCATAGCAGGTATATCTATAGCAGGTAGACCTACAGCCACATAGCAGGTAGATCTATAACCTCATAGCAGGTAGATCTACAGCCTCATAGCAGATAGATCTATAGCAGGTAGATCTACAGCCTCATAGCAGGTAGATCTATAGCAGGTAGATCTACAGCCTCATAGCAGGTAGACCTACAGCCACATAGCAGGTAGATCTATAACCTCATAGCAGGTAGATCTACAGCCTCATAGCAGATAGATCTATAGCAGGTAGATCTATAGCAGGTAGATCTACAGCCTCATAGCAGGTAGATCTATAGCAGGTAGATCTACAGCCTCATAGCAGGTAGATCTATAGCAGGTAGATCTACAGCCTCATAGCAGGTAGATCTATAGCAGGTAGATCTACAGCCTCATAGCAGGTAGATCTATAGCAGGTAGATCTACAGCCTCATAGCAGGTAGATCTATAGCAGGTAGATCTATAGCAGGTAGATCTATAGCCTCACAGCAGGTAGATCTATAGCAAGTAGATCTACAGCCTCATAGCAGGTAGATATATAGCCTCATAGCAGGTAGATCTATAGCAAGTAGATCTATAGCAGGTAGATCTACAGCCTCATAGCAGGTAGATCTATAGCAGGTAGATCTACAGCCTCATAGCAGGTAGATCTATAGCAGGTAGATCTACAGCCTCATAGCAGGTAGATCTATAGCAGGTAGATCTACAGCCTCATAGCAGGTAGATCTATAGCAGGTAGATCTACAGCCTCATAGCAGGTAGATCTACAGCCTCATAGCAGGTAGATCTATAGCAGGTAGATCTACAGCCTCATAGCAGGTAGATCTACAACCTCATAGCAGGTAGATCTATAGCAGGTAGATCTAGAGCAGGCAGATCTACAGCCTCATAGCAGGTAGGCAGCAACAATATATTGGCTATTCAGAGTATAGATAAGAACTTTATTAATCCCTTGGGGGGTGATATCAAAATAAACTTTACAACAGTGTTGGCATGAGTTCTGGATAACAAGAGATACACCTGCAGAATACTTTATTTAATTCTTTGGAAGACAGTGTTATTTATGTGTTCTGGATCTACAGTCATGAGTGTTTCTAGGTTGCTCAGTGCTCAGGCAGGTTATAATATGTACTAAGGCTGAAGGGTAACATCATCTCATCAAATGACATCGCAGCTGCAACAGCAGCAGCATATGACCCAACAGAGGCAGCAGCACAGAAAGACTCAATAGTGAGAAGTGACCTGTGTATGAATCAATCCATATCATCATTATATTTTCTATAATAACAACAATGACTATCAGTAGTATAATGCATTTCATTTGGTCTAAAAACTGCATCATGTGAAGTAATGTTGAGGTCCTAAGCCAACGATTCCATGTTCTAGCGATCTCATGATCTCTTGTTCCTGAGGTCTCCTTACAGATCGGGATGGCTTTGAAGCCGATATTATTACAGAATAGTAACGGAATGAGCTGAAACTTCAAAGAAACTTAAAACACTGTTGGAATGTACAAAAAGTTTACAAAAATAATTGTGTTAATCAAATAAACAGATCTTTCAAATGGTTTGTTTCTTAATTAAATGGAATGTATAAATGATGATGAAACAGTAACTTCTTATAACTGGTGCCATCTCTGCTATAATATATTCAGACAAGGTTTCGAAAGCAAACACTCAAATTCTTACACATTCCTCTCCCCACCACCAGGTGGCGCTGCAGACAAGCAAACATAGATACGGCCATGGATTAAATTCACCGACACATTATTGGTGGTGGATCCTGGGTTGTAGAGGCCGTAGACAAACTGTGGACAGGAGTTGCTCCTTGGCTCAAGTGCATCTCCAAACGCAGGACTTTATTGGTGCCTGTCTGATGATGTCACCTCATTAGTCCTGTCTGATGATGTCACCTCATTAGTCCTGTCTGATGATGTCACCTAAATAGTTGGTGGTGTCACCAGTAGGCAGCGTTTACCAACCAATAAAAAACTTTGAAACACTTCTGTCCCTGAGGGTTGATTTTAATGCTAGTTTTTAGTCTATTTTTACAAAAAATGTTGTTCTTTTAAATGTGTTGTTTGTTGAAGGGTCACAAGCCAGGGATTCAGTGATTCAGTGTTTCTTCTTGTGGAACGTTTGACGCCCAAGTACTCAACGACAGGGCTGCCAGTCAGACCAATCCCCGTTTGCCATTCAGACCAGACCCAGTCTGCCATTCAGACCAGACCCAGTCTGCCATTCAGACCAGACCCAGTCTGCCAGTCAGACCAGACCCAGTCTGCCAGTCAGACCAGACCCAGTCTGCCGGTCAGACCAGACCCAGTCTGCCAGTCAGACCACAGACTGCGGATCGTCCAGGTCCTGTGCACCCTCCCCTAGGCCGTGCAGGAGGCTGCTGGGTATGGAGGGCTTGTAGGAGGAGTTGCTCCTCAGAGTGCTGAATGGGAAAGAGGAGGAGAAGCGGACCAGGGACCCCCGGGTCTGGGTCTCCCCCCCGGGGCCTCTGGTCCTTGGGAGCCAGGAGACAGACGGGCCGGAGCCAGCCCGGTAGTCCAGTTCCCTCCGCAGCCCCCGCACCTCATCCAGGAGGTCGTACAGCCGACTGAGGACGGTGACCAGGCCGCCGCCGAAGATCTGCACCTCCTGCACCCAGCGCAGGTAGCGCTGCATCCACAGCCGGAGACGGGGCCCGTCCAGACAGGGCACAATCAGGCCATGGTAGTCCAGGGGTCGGCGCTGCCAGGCCTGGTAGAACTCCCTGGACGAGGAGGAGGAGTCTGGGGACAGCATCCAGCGACTCAGCCTCTTCACGCGGAGCATCTTCTTCAGACTGTCCGCCTCGTCCTTGAAGAAGCCCTTCTTAGGAGACGCCTTGAAGCCAGAGCTGGGCAGGGACAGCTGTCTCTGGTGCTGAGACAAGGAGGGTTCAGGGGCAAAGATCAGTCGTACCAGGCATCCTATAGGAAAGGTCAGTCGTACCAGGCATCCTATAGGAAAGGTCAGTCGTACCAGGCATCCTATAGGAAAGGTCAGTCGTACCAGGCATCCTATAGGAAAGGTCAGTCGTACCAGGCATCCTATAGGAAAGGTCAGTCGTACCAGGCATCCTATAGGAAAGGTCAGTCGTACCAGGCATCTTATAGGAAAGGTCACGTGTTCTATAATGGTGACTAGATCATGATGGTCACCTTGTGATAATGGTGACTAGATCATGATGGTCACCTTGTGATAATGATGACTAGAACATGACTGTCACCTTGTGATAATGATGACTAGAACATGACTGTCACCTTGTCATAATGGTGACTAGATCATGATGGTCACCTTGTGATAATGGTGACTAGATCATGATGGTCACCTTGTGATAATGATGACTAGAACATGACTGTCACCTTGTGATAATGATGACTAGAACATGACTGTCACCTTGTGATAATGGTGACTAGAACATGACGGTCACCTTGTGATAATGGTGACTAGAACATGATGGTCACCTTGTGATAATGATGACTAGAACATGACTGTCACCTTGTGATAATGATGACTAGAACATGACTGTCACCTTGTGATAATGGTGACTAGAACATGACGGTCACCTTGTGATAATGGTGACTAGAACATGATGGTCACCTTGTGATAATGATGACTAGAACATGACTGTCACCTTGTGATAATGATGACTAGAACATGACTGTCACCTTGTGATAATGGTGACTAGAACATGACGGTCACCTTGTGATAATGGTGACTAGAACATGATGGTCACCTTGTGATAATGATGACTAGAACATGACTGTCACCTTGTGATAATGGTGACTAGAACATGACGGTCACCTTGTGATAATGGTGACTAGAACATGATGGTCACCTTGTGATAATGATGACTAGAACATGACTGTCACCTTGTGATAATGATGACTAGAACATGACTGTCACCTTGTGATAATGGTGACTAGAACATGACGGTCACCTTGTGATAATGGTGACTAGAACATAACCTGTGATATGGTGATAGAACATGATGGTCACCCTTGTGATAATTGATGACTAGAACATGAATGTCACCTTGTGAATAATGATGACTAAGACATGACGGTCACAGCTTGTGGAATAATGGTGACACTACAACATGAACGGTCACCTCTGGTGATTAATAGGTGACTAGAACATGAATGGTCATCCTTGTGATAAAGAATGACGTAGCATACACTGACTGTACACTTGTGATAATGGAGTGACTAGAACATGGACGGTTCACTCTTGTGATAATGGTGACCAAATGGTCACCATTGTGATAAGGGGTGACTAGAAAATGATGGTCACCTTGTGCAGCTGGGACCGCTGGGGTGCCCGGGTCTTTGCGATGTACAGAGGGTTGATGAAGAGTTCCTGAGCCTTGCAGTCGAACTGGACCGACCAATCCCAGGCCACGGGACACCTCAGGAGGCTGGACGGGGTGTGGGGAGAGTCCGCCTACAACACATGTCAGGGAGGAGCTAAAACATATTACATTTAAACAGTTTGTTCAGCAGGACGTGGTGTAACTCATGATCAAAGTAACAAGTTTTATTTTTTTAAAGTTAAAAGTCCTTATCAGTCCTCGGGCGATTCTTGTTTTACTGCATTGCAAAGAAGAAAGTATTTTTCTGAACTTTAAGATACTTTAAGAGTTTAACCATTTAAATCAAATTTACATATTTACATTTGATAAAAAAAAACCTCAATACAAAACCGCCACCACCCAAACGTAGCGATGATGTCATCATATGTTATTGTAGTTAGAACAGTGTAGTTGAGTAGGTGGAGGAGCCTCCACCTGGATGAAGGCGTGGCGGTGGTGCTGGGAGTTGAACAGGAAGGTGGAGAAGACAGGGACATGGAGACTGTCTGACAGCACCGTCAGGTAGGTCTCAGAGAACTGGAAGGATGGAGGATACTGCTGTAGCAGCTGCCAGACACACTCCAGGAACACCAGGAACACCGGGGACACATTCTGGAGATGGAGAGGGAGATACAGTATATATAGAGAGAGATTCATGGTGGCACTAGAGCTGTTAGAGAAAGCTATGCCCCTCCTCCTGCTGACCATACTCGAGTCTCTCCAATCAGACTCTAGATGATCATCTAAAGTCTGATTGGAGAAGAGCTCAAATCTGTGTGAAAGGGGCGTTTCACTTTCTTACGCTCGACCAATCATGTCTCTGGGGGCGGGGTCTAGACTGGAAACCACTGGACCGGTGGAACCACAACTAACGTGATCTGGCGCCCAGCGACTGGAAGGGACTAAAAAACTCCATGATGTTGTCAAGACTTCCATCATTCAGAAAAAGAAAGGGATTACTTCCAGACCCAAACACGGACATAAAGCCAGACCACATGCTCTCTTTAGAAGAGTTAATGGGACCTGTTGACACAAGAGACTTATATATAATCTAATTAAGCTATATATATAATATATATTATCTAATGAATAATGTGACATAAGGGACGATGCCCCCGCGGTGTGCACCAAGTCTCTTCTACAGCGTATGTATTAGGTAATAAATATTTCCATATATATTCCATATATATTTATATATTATATCTATATATAATATATTATATCTTATTAATAATATGTCATAAGAGACTCTTGTGCAGCGATGTCACCCTCGTGCAGCCACAGCTGATCCTATTAGATAATGCTATGACCCTGAGGTCATAACCCTGAGGTCATGTCTCTGTGTTAACCTCTCTGTCCTTGAGGTGCAGCTGGTTGCAGCGGTCCAGGAAGCGGTGACCCCCGGCGACCCACTCCTTCTGGATCAGGCTCTGGAAGCCGGACAGTGTGCGGTAGAACGGGTCTAGCATTAGCTGCGCCAGGCTGGAGATGACACAGCACAGGTCGGAACCGCCCTCCTCTGGAACCACACAGAGTAGCATTGTTAGCATCACCAAGTAGTATTGTTAGCATCACCAAGTAGCATTGTTAGCATCACCAAGTAGTATCCCTTACCATCACCAAGTAGCATCGCTTAGCATCACCAAGTAGCATCACTTACAAGCGTTGTTAGCATCACCATGAAACCACGTAGCATCATTTAGCATGATCATTAAAATACATAGCACTGTGTAGCATGAGAAGGTTATACTTCCAAAAATATCATGATATATATATCACACAACGTTTGTTTTTGTTAATTGTCCGGTTTGTCATTTATTAAACCTGACACCAGAGAACCAGCAGGTCCCCGATCATTTGGACCCTTACTTCCTAAAGCTAGCAGCTGATGTTGCAACACCTCTCTTAAGGACCTACCCATGATGAGGACGTTGGCATTCTCCTGCTCCAGACACTCCACCACCTCCACCGCCTTCTGCAGACCACTGCCTGAGGGTTCAACACAAACATCACAACCAGAACCACCACCAGCCAAAAGGCCAGGGTTTCAACAAATAAATAATGACTCACCTGATGATGTCCAACCAGCCACAGCTGTCCAGTGAGGACAGCCATTTCACATCTGAGACCCAGAAGTCAGTCGTGTTCTCTGTGAAAACCAAGAAGATGCCTTTCTCTGGTGCTTTTCACAAGCTCATGTTGTTCAGAGAAACTAAATGTGGAAATCTCTAGCCTCTACAGCTTGGGTTCCCTGGAGGTTCCTAAGGCTAGGCTAGCCTCTACAGCTGGGTTCCGGTTGGTTCCTAAGGCTACTCTAGCCTCTACAGCTGGGTTCCTGGAGGTTCCTGAAGGCTAGGCTAGCCTCTACAGCTGGGTTCCGGTTGGTTCCTAAGGCTACTCTAGCCTCTACAGCTGGGTTCCTGGAGGTTCCTAAGGCTAGGCTAGCCTCTACAGTTGGGTTCCGGTTGGTTCCTAAGGCTACTCTAGCCTCTACAGCTGGGTTCCTGGAGGTTCCTAAGGCTAGTCTAGCCTCTACAGCTGGGTTCCGATTGGTTCCTAAGGCTACTCTAGCCTCTACAGCTGGGTTCCTGTTAGTTCCTAAGGCTACTCTAGCCTCTACAGCTGGGTTCCTGTTGGTTCCTAAGGCTACTCTAGCCTCTACAGCTGGGTTCCTGTTAGTTCCTAAGGCTACTCTAGCCTCTACAGCTGGGTTCCTGTTGGTTCCTAAGGCTACTCTAGCCTCTACAGCTGGGTTCCTGTTAGTTCCTAAGGCTACTCTACTCTTCATATAGGCTAGCCTCTAGCCTATATGAAGCTGCTATTTTTGTGCAGTACTTGAACTTTTCCATTTTCAATTCTGATCATTTGCTTTGACTCTTCTCAGCCTCCGATAAAAGACTGACCATCCATTCAATTGGATGTCCCACTGACCAATGAGGAAGAAGTGTTTGAACTTGTTGTAGGCGAGCTGGAGGTCTTGGACAGAGGGCAGGGTGTCCGAGAGGTCTTCAGTCTTCACAGAGAACAGGTAGTTATGTGCCACTGCTGTCAACATTCTGCAAACAGGAGCATTGTGCCAAGACAGGATGTTACTGCCAGTTACTTCCTGATGACTTCCTGTCTCACACAGCACATCACAAACAAGGACCGGGTGTCCTTGGCATGGTCCATGAACAAGGCGTGGTCATGAACAAGGCGTGGTCATGAACAAGGTGTGCTTGTATTCTAGAACGGTTTGTATGTTAGAATATTACAACAGTTATTATAACAGTTTAGTGTCAGTGTTGAGGTGAGGTTTAGCGTTAGTTTGGAGGTAGGGTTAAGGCGATTTATGGTTGAGCGTGCGACACTTTTGATAAGTGTCGTTCGACCGAAATGACGTATTTGGCAGAAAAAAGTGTCACTCAACACTTTCCTTCCATGTCGCGCACCTGGGGAATTTTCTTGCGTTGTGGACATTTTTTGTCACGCAATGTGATTGGTAGTGTTCAATCATTGCCATGTAGATTGTAGTTTTCACATCCTTATTGATGTTTTGGTCTGTAACGCAACTTTTGATAACATCCTTGTTGAATTAGTTAATATGGAAGGTATAGATGAGAGATTGGCTGAACAAATTAGACAATATCACCACCTGTATGATTCTATACAGTATAAGGATGCGCAAATCCCACTTACATCATGGGAAGAGATTGCCAATAATCTGAATATTAACGTCTTGGACTGCAAACGTCGGAAAAATCTACGGGACAGCTATGTTTACTAGCCTATCTGCTATTTTTGTTGACAGGTAACATGGGAGGATTTCACGGAAGCATAAATTGAAAACATTAAATCTAGCTATAAAGGCTAGGGTTGAGGCTAGGGTTGGTGTTAGTTTTGGGGGTAGGGCTAGTGTAGAGGCTAGGGTTAGTGTTAGTTTTGAGGGTAGGTTTAGTGTTGAGGTTAGTGTTAGTTTTGGGGGTAGGGCTAGTGTAGAGGTTAGGGTTAGTGTTAGTTTTGGGGGTAGGGCTAGTGTAGAGGTTAGGGTTAGTTTTGGGGGTAGGGCTAGTGTAGAGGTTAGGGTTAGTTTTAGGGGTAGGACTAGTGTAGAGGTTAGTGTTAGTTTTGGGGGTAGGGCTAGTGTAGGGGTTAGGGTTAGTGTTAGTTTTGGGGGTAGGGCTAGTGTAGAGGTTAGTGTTAGTTTTGGGGGTAGGGCTAGTGTAGAGGTTAGGGTTAGTGTTAGTTTTGGGGGTAGGGCTAGTGTAGAGGTTAGGGTTAGTTTTGGGGGTAGGGCTAGTGTAGGGGTTAGGGTTAGTGTTAGTTTTGGGGGTAGGGCTAGTGTAGGGGTTAGGGTTAGTGTTAGTTTTGAGGGTAGGGCTAGTGTAGAGGTTAGGGTTAGTTTTGGGGGTAGGGCTAGTGTAGAGGTTAGGGTTAGTGTTAGTTTTGGGGGTAGGTTTAGTGTAGAGGTTAGGAGTAGGGGTTGATCTCACTTCTCCATGTAGGCCTGTGCGACCGGGTCCTCTTGCAGGACTGTGACTGGCAGAGAGGAGGTCTTGAATAGACCACAGCCGCTATGGTGGGACCAGCACCACATCTGGAAACAATCGAACCATAGAACCAATCCCAGTTTGTTCACTCACACTGACCCAAACAACACCAAAGGCCAACAGTAGACCATTGGCTGAAGCTCCACATATCCACATCACCTGTCCGACCCACCAGGCTAGCCTACCGGGTCTGGCATGCCCGGTGGGTTTAAAGACCCACACTTGTATAAATATGGCTCGGAGTGGTTAATAAATAGACACTAACTAAACGGTTAATAGCTACAAAACTTAAGTTAGTTGGATACTAACTATACTGGATAACTAACTAAACCCAGTGGTGAAGGGTGACTTTTAACTAGAATAACTAGACAACTCACCTGGTAATAACTAGACAAATAACCATGTAATACCTAGATAACTAACCAGGTAATGACCAGACAACTAACCAGGTAATAACCAGACAACCAGGTAATAAACTAGATAACTAACCAGGTTGGGTGATGTGTCTTACCGGCAGGCCCATATCCTTGGTAAGGCGTGAGGTCAGCTTCTGAGACATATGATGGAACTATGAAGAACTGTGGTAAGCTGCAAATAGGGACAAACATTACAATCCTTATAATAATCCTAATCCTCTTTCTAAAATCATGATGTTATAATATCTTCCTTATAGAATCATTTGGTGAGTGAAGTCGTATTCTTACTGGGAGGAAAGTTCAAAATGTGTGTTCTCAGTAACCAATCGGCCGGTTCCTCTCAGTCTGCTCAGGTCTTGAACCCAGTCATCCAGCGAGTCAAACATAGCATTCTCTGCTGCC
>PIJE02000810.1:70720-126026 GCA_002895965.2 Coryphaenoides rupestris | reverse complement strand
TGAAAACGAAGACGGCTCAATACATCTTGAACCCTAAGTCTTGAACATAATTCTGGGATCGTGGCTCACCTGTACAGGTGGTCTATACCAGTACTACACCAGAGTACTACACAACAGTACTACACCAGAGTACTACACCAGAGTACTACACAACAGTACTACACAACAGTACTACACCAGAGTACTACACAACAGTACTACACACAACAGTACTACACACAACAGTACTACACACAACAGTACTACACAATACAGCTAGTAACAGTAACAACAACAATAACAATAATAACAACAATAACAACAACGACGAGTTCCTGAGAGTACAACAACAATAATAGTAATAGTAAATAATAGTAATAATAATAATAATCATAATAATAAGAACAACAACAATAATAATCATAATAATAGTAATAATAACAACAATAATAACAATAATAATAATCATAATAATAACAACAACAATAGTAATAAAAATAGTAATAATAACAACATAATAATATTAATCAGAATAATAATAACATAATAATAATTAGATAATATAAATAATATAATCAGATATAACATAATAATTATAAATAATAACAATATAATAATAATATCAGATTCAATAGTAATATTAATAATATATACACTTTAATGTTAATAATGTTACTTAGAGACCGGAAGTCTGCTCAGCTCAAACCTTTACCTCCGGAGTGACGTAAGAAACAAACGAGGCCTTGGCGGCGCCCAGACTCGACATGCTTCAATATTTTAATAATAACAACAACAACAACAACAACAATAACAACAACAATAAGAAGAAGAAGAAGAAGAAGAAGAAGAACAAGAAGAAGAAGAGAATCCGGAGACGGAGTCGAGACTTTCTGACAACAGGACGGAACTACCGTAGCCACGCCCCCGGGAGCTCTCTCTGCGCTGTCAATGGCTGGCCACGCCCCCGGGTGCTCTCTCAGCGCTGTCATTGGCAGACCACGCCCCCGGGTGCTCTCTCAGCGCTGTCATTGGCTGACCACGCCCCCGGGTGCTCTCTCAGCACTGTCATTGGCTGACCACGCCCCCGGCTCCGCAGCTGCAGGTTTGTCTCTAGAATGTGAATCAGAAACTGAGCAGAGAAATCTGTTCAGAAGAAGACCTGAAGACACACTAGTAGTAGTATTATTGTTATATATTATTATATATTATTATATCTGACTACTATTATTATTATTATTATTATTATTATATATTATTATATATTATTATATCTGACTAGTAGTAGTATTATTATAATATATTATTATATATTATATATTATTATATATTATTACTTGTTTTTAAAATTTTAAATGGACTGGCACCATCTTATTTAACGGAACTTCTACACCCACATATTCCAGTTAAAGCTCTGAGGTCAACAAATCAGATGCTCCTAACGGTTCCCAAAACCAGGCTAAAAAATAGAGGTGACAGAGCCTGTGGTCGCCCCCAACCTCTGGAACAAGCTCCCCTTCCACCTAAGATCTGCCCAGACTATTGACACCTTCAAGTCACTGCTGAAGACCCACCTCTTCTCACTGGCATCCAGTTAGAGCCTCTTCTAGGCTCCCTGTCTCTCACTGGGCTCTAACCCTGTTCTACTGTTGTGCTCTAATATTAATATTTTTACTTTGTTTGTTTTTATTTGTTTTTGCTTCTTTTATTGTTTGTTATTGTTTTTAAGCTTGTTCAGCACTTTGGTCCAACTGCGGTTGTTTAAATGTGCTTTATAAATAAAGTTTGACTTGACTTGACTAGTATTATTATATATTATTATATATTATCTGACTAGTAGTAGTATTATTATATATATTATCTGACTAGTAGCAGTATTATTATATATTATATCTGGCTCGTAGTATTATATATTATATATTATCTGACTAGTAGTATTATTATATCTGACTAGTAGTAGTATTATTATATATATTATCTGACTAGTAGCAGTATTATATATATTATATCTGGCTCGTAGTATTATATATTATATATTATCTGACTAGTAGTATTATTATATCTGACTAGTAGTAGTATTATATATTATATATTATCTGACTAGTAGTATTATTATATATTATATATTATCTGACTAGTAGTAGTATTATTATATATATTATCTGACTAGTAGTATTATATATTATATATTATCTGACTAGTAGTATTATTATATATTATATATTATCTGACTAGTAGTAGTATTATTATATATATTATCTGACTAGTAGCAGTATTATAATATATTATATCTGACTCGTAGTATTATATATTATATATTATCTGACTAGTAGTATTATTATATCTGACTAGTAGTAGTATTATATTATATATTATCTGACTAGTAGTATTATATATATTATATATTATCTGACTAGTAGTAGTATTATTATATATATTATCTGACTAGTAGTATTATATATTATATATTATCTGACTAGTAGTATTATTATATATTATATATTATCTGACTAGTAGTAGTATTATTATATATATTATCTGACTAGTAGCAGTATTATTATATATTATATCTGACTCGTAGTATTATATATTATATATTATCTGACTAGTAGTATTATTATATCTGACTAGTAGTAGTATTATATATTATATATTATCTGACTAGTAGTATTATTATATATTATATATTATCTGACTAGTAGTAGTATTATATATTATATATTATCTGACTAGTAGTAGTATTATTATATATTATCTGACTAGTAGTATTATTATATATTATATATTGTCTGACTAGTAGTAGTATTATATATTATCTGACTTATATATTATCTGACTAGTAGTAGTATTATATATTATCTGACTATTATTATATATTATCTATTATATATTATCTGACTGTTATATATTATCTATTATTATATATTATCTGACTATTATTATTAAATATTATCTGACTAGTATTATATATGATTTTATTATCTGACTATTATTGGATTTTTGGGACTATTGGACTATTATATTATTGGTCTATTATTGGATTTACAATTATATTACTTACAGGGTAGTGCTTCAGTTACACTGGGAACTCTGCTACATAGCATACAGGCACTCACTGTACTGATCATTTATCATTATACTTTATCATCACATGCTGCTGCTACTATCTACTAGTTACCAATGACTATTTTATGCTCGTATAAGAATATTACTGTACTGCACGTGGACACGTGGACAGAGAACGCATTTCCAGGGCCACCCTCCCTGCATGCGCTTGGCGGCCACCACTTCCCGCTGTGTGACCATTACATGTGTGGACTAATAAAGATCTTCTTCACTTACATTTTTGCACCAACAATAGAGTACTGTCTATTGTCACCCTTTAGCTTTTACCGTACTTATTAGGTACTATATTACTAATTGTTCTAGAATTTGTTTATAAGAATACTGTTTTCATTTTAAGTTCCCCTTAAGTTCCCAGCCAAAGGCAATTAAGAAATGCTCCAAGGTTATTCCATAATCATATTGTGGTCATGTAATCAAGTGACTGAATGCATGTTATTGTGTGAGTAGAGATTTGTTGTGTCGTGGTCATCATCCCTTCATGAAAATATAAAATATAAAATATATACACATCTCTACATTAGGTTGAAGTGTGTGTTGACCAGGGAGGCAGAGAGAGATGGCTCATTATCACTCATTATTCAGGCATTATGTTTAATTTTGCCCTTGCAGGGCAACAGACACAAGACCACCAAACAAATTACAATATCATACTTCTATTGTCATTAGTTTTTAACTTAAGGATCTTCAAGTGAACTACAGAGCATTAAAATAATACACGAGGAGACTTCTATATTAAAACTACCGTTTAACCAAAATGCAGTGAACAGGAGTCATGCTTCCCAGAAACCATCGAGGACGAGATTATAGGAACATCACGAGATGACGTGCGGGACTCACGGAATACGTCAGCTTCTTCAGTAATGCAGCAAACACAAGAACAGACAGGAAGCTCGAGTTCAAGTCTTTATAAGCTCACCAAACACACGAGAAATTATCTGCAGAAGAACGTCCCGGAGCAGACGTTCACGCGACCTCCACGTCGATGAAAAGAAACGAAACGATGGAAAAGAGTTTGATGGGAGCGGCGCACGGAACAGGAAGACACACACACACACACAACAGAACCGCCACATCCGACACCTCCGGCCTCAGAAGCCGTCGGAGTCCTTCTTGTCCTTCTTGCCTTCGCCCTCCAGGCTGTCCGTTCCCTCGCTGTTGTCACGGCGACGCTTGCGGTGGCTGCGCACGCCGAAGCGAACGTTGAGCTGAGGCAGCGCGTCCATGCAGAGCACCTTGTGGACCTGACGGAACGCTAGCAGGCGCAGCGCAAACTACACACACACAGACACACACAGACACACACACACAGACACAGTTATGAGGGGAACATGTTATGAGGGGAACATGTTATGAGGGGAACATGTTATGAGGGGAACATGCTATGAGGGGAACATGCTATGAGGAGTAACCATGGCAGCACCTGAGCGCTGGAGGTGATGTCCTCCCGGTGCTGCTCCTGCATGCCGGCTAAGGTGTCTGTGGGGATCTTCTCACACGGATCCATCAGCCCAGGACCTCCTGTAGGGAGCACACAACACCTCCTTACTCCACAACACCTCCTGGAGCACACAACACCTCCTGGAGCACACAACACCTCCTGTAGGGAACATCACCCTACTGCCAGGAGGCGGGGCCTAGACCCACCTGCCAGGAGGCAAGGCCTAGACCTCTAGATCTTCCTGCCAGGAGGCGGGGTCTAGACCCACCTGCCTGGAGGCGGGGCCTAGACCTCTAGACCGACCTGCCAGGAGGCGGGGCCTAGACCGACCTGCCAGGAGGCGGGGCCTAGACCTACCTGCTAGGAGGATGCCAGAAGAGATGCACTCGAAGACCCTCCTGAGGGCGTCGCCGGGGCTCAGCGGGGCGGAGCCACTGCTGATGGCCTTCTCCACAAGGAGCTCTAGGGCCTGAAGAGAGGAGAGGAGAATGAGGAGAGGGAGAGAGGAGGATGAGAGGAGAGGAGAGGGAGAGAGGAGGATGAGAGGAGAGGGAGAGAGGAGGATGAGAGGGGAGGAGAGATGAGAGGAGGAGAGGAGAGGAGGGAGGAGATGAGAGGCAAGAGGACAGGAGAGGAGAGCAGGATGAGAGGAGGAGAGGATGAGAGGAGAGAGAAAGAGGATTAGAGGAGGAGGGAGGCGGAGCTATCGTCTATAGCACAGTGATAGTCGGTGTCCCTGAGGAGTCCCACAGGGTGGCGGGTGGGTCTGGGTTCTTCAGAAGTCTACTACTGTCTCCGCTGTCTTGAGAGCGTTGAGCTCCAAGTTGTTCTGATGGTCTCCCACCTGGAGGCGGACTCATCCCTACCAGAGATGAGCCCAATGAGGGTGGAGTCATCACTAACTTCAGGAGCTCGACAGACTGATGACTGGAGGTGCAGATGTTCGTTTAAGGGAGGGCAAGGGAGCGTCCAGTAGGTGGCGCTAATGCAAAAGGTTCCCCCTCAGAGTGGACTGAGAGGAGGAGGAGGAGGAGGAGGACTCACCCAGCCAGGGAAGGTGGACCAGGTAGGGACTCGCTGACAGAGGTCTCTCAGGATACGGATGATGATGACACAGGACTGGAGACCGTTAGCTCTAGCCTTGTGATGTAGCACAGAGTTAGTTCAGACTAGTGACACACACACACACACACACACACACACACACACACACACACACAGAAGTGGACAGATCACTACTGGATCAGAGATGCTCAGCTGGTTTCAGACTAACTAGTACAGAGTTTACTAGTTAGTCTGAGCAGCACGGCAGCTTGTCGTTAGTATCAGTTCAAAGTTTGCAAGATGTTGTAGGAGGAGAAGTCCAGCCTTTGCATCTTCTAAACTCTGAGCACAGGTTCCCCCCAGTAGCAGTAGGATGGGGAGCGGGGGAGGGGCTCCCCTGACCCCCATCCTACCGTCCCACACAAGATACAGACATGAACGCTCTCATGGTAATCACTGTGCAGCCTTATGGAGTCATATGCAGCTACTGTATGTTCTAGTGAAGAGAACAGGATGCCAGAGGTGTGAGGAAACATCCTCATCAATTATGTTGCTTTGGTTTCAGCGATGGCATCCTTGGATATCTTATCTTATAATCAACTCTTTTTTTTCTTGACGAGGGTTTTAACCCCATTGTTTAAAATTACAAATATTCTAAAAAAAATACAAATAAAAAAAGAGCATAAATGGCATGATGTGGTCGTCACATAAGGCTACATGAAGGAAGTAAAGGATCCCAACCTGGAACCACTTGGCGTGACGCAGGGCAGCCAGAGCCGCAAGGCACTTGTGGCCGTCCAGGCAGGCCGGGTCGCTCCCGAGGCCACGGGGCCCATCTACAACATGGATCCAATTGTCAACACGGTGAGAAAGCAGGAGGAACGGGTGTTTGACCAGGTCTGACAACAATCATGGAGAAACGCATTGCCACACATACCACCTGCTGCCCCACTAGCCCACCACATATAGAGCTAGGCTACTAGCCCACCACATATAGAGCTAGGCTACTAGCCCACCACATATAGAGCTAGGCTACTAGCCCACCACATATAGAGCTAGGCTACTAGCCCACCACATATAGAGCTAGGCTACTAGCCCACCACATATAGAGCTACGCTACTAGCCCACCACATATAGAGCTAGGCTACTAGCCCACCACATATAGAGCTAGGCTACTAGCCCACCACATATAGAGCTAGGCTACTAGCCCACCACATATAGAGCTAGGCTACTAGCCCACCACATATAGAGCTAGGCTACTAACTCACCACATATAGAGCTAGGCTACTAGCCCACCACATATAGAGCTAGGCTACTAGCCCACCACATATAGAGCTAGGCTACTAGCCCACCACATATAGAGCTAGGCTACTAGCCCACCACATATAGAGCTAGGCTACTAGCCCACCACATATAGAGCTAGGCTACTAGCCCACCACATATAGAGCTACGCTACTAGCCCACCACATATAGAGCTAGGCTACTAGCCCACCACATATAGAGCTAGGCTACTAGCCCACCACATATAGAGCTAGGCTACTAGCCCACCACATATAGAGCTAGGCTACTAGCCCACCACATATAGAGCTAGGCTACTAGCCCACCACATATAGAGCTAGGCTACTAGCCCACCACATATAGAGCTACGCTACTAGCCCACCACATATAGAGCTACGCTACTAGCCCACCACATATAGAGCTAGGCTACTAGCCCACCACATATAGAGCTAGGCTACTAGCCCACCACATATCTCCAAGAGCTAGGCTACTAGCCCACCACATATAGAGCTACGCTACTAGCCCACCACATTATAGAGCTAACGCTACTAAGCCCACCACATATAGAGCTAGGGCTACTACCCACCACAATAAGAGCTAGGCTACTAGCCCACCACATTATAGAGCGCTACGCTAACTAGCCCCACCACATTATAGAGCTACGCTACTAGCCCACCCACTTATATAGAGCTACGCTACTAGCCCACCATCATATAGAGCTAGGGCTACTAGCCCACACAATATAGAGCTTAGGCTACTAGCCACCACATATAGGAGCTAGGTACTAGCCCACCACATTATAAGAGCTACGCTACTAGCCCACCACATATAGGAGCTTAGGCTACTAAAGCGCCACCACATATAGTAGCTAGGCTACTAACAGTCCACCACATATAGAGCTCTTCCTGGGTACTACCCACCACATGGTCTCCTGGTACTTACTCACCCACATGTCTCCTGGTACTAACGCCACCACATGTCTCCCTGGTCGAAACCCACCACACATGTCTCCTGGTACAACCCACCACATGTCTCCTGGTACTAACCCACCACATGTCTCCTGGTACTAACTCACCACATGTCTCCTGGTACTAACTCACCACATATAGAGCTAGGCTACTAACTCAACACATGTCTCCTGGTACTAACCCACCACATGTCTCCTGGTACTAACTCACCACATGTCTCCTGGTACTAACCCACCACATGTCTCCTGGTACTAACTCACCACATGTCTCCTGGTAATAACTCACCACATGTCTCCTGGTACTAACTCACCACATGTCTCCTGGTACTAACTCACCACATGTCTCCTGGTACTAACTCACCACATGTCTCCTGGTACTAACCCACCACATGTCTCCTGGTACTAACCCACCACATGTCTCCTGGTACTAACTCACCACATGTCTCCTGGTACTAACCCACCACATGTCTCCTGGTACTAACTCACCACATGTCTCCTGGTACTAACTCACCACGTCTCCTGGTACTAACCCACCACATGTCTCCTGGTACTAACCCACCACATGTCTCCTGGTACTAACTCACCACATGTCTCCTGGTACTAACTCACCACATGTCTCCTGGTACTAACTCACCACATGTCTCCTGGTACTAACCCACTACATGTCTCCTGGTGATGCTGATGAATGCTGATGTTGTTGTGTGGGGAGTCTGGTGGCAGCAGTGTGGTGATGGTAGGTGTGGCAAAGTGTTTTGAGGGGGGGGGGGGGGGGGGGGGGACCTTGGTCAAAAATCCTTCCAGAGCAGGTGGACAGTGGGAGGTCACTTCCAGGTTTATTTTTTGATGTCCGCTGGTAAGTTGATGGTTTGCGAGGGCTTTAGGCTGGACTTTGGATACATGGTGGAAGAAAGGAACCCTTTAAGGCCCTAGCAGGTGCAGGGTTAGGAGGCTGCTGCATGCACACCCAGTCAGTCGAGATGCACTCCCATCAAGCCCGTAGTGACCTGCTTCACCCGCCTGATCGGCCATCTTAAAAACCTTACCTGAACACCGAGTAAGATGGAGTCTCAAGGCACGATGCATTTTCTGCAGGGCTTTCAGTTTTTTGAAATATGTTATTTTAGGAATGCAGCCTGATTTCTGAGAGGAGCTGGTGTAGGTGTGTAGTGATGAGTGCTCCTGAGCAGGTAGCCAGCGAGGGAGGTCTTCACCAGACAACATGCCTCATGTGTTTCCTGTGGGGAGGAGTCACCCCCCGGCTCCTTACACTACATTGAGGTAAAAGGTGCACACTTCCAACTTTGGCACAAATTCAAAGTGGGGAAACTTTGCACAATTTGATGCTGAAGTTGAAGCTGCAACCCAGCGTCTCAAGTGGAGACTCTGGGCCGAGCTGGTGGATGTGTGGGTGTCTAGCAGCAGCTCAGATGCATTAGCAACACTAAGAGAGGACACAGAATCCCAGGAGGCCTACACTGGACACAATGCAGACACGCTTCATGCTTGGTTTCAGGGAAGCATTGAAGAGAATACAAATTACAGAGCGGGAAAACCTAAGAGCATCACTGCTGGCACCGTTCAGACTGCACATTCTACGTTTCAGCAAATATGGACAGAAATATACATTTAAAATGGATAGAAATATTCATGGTTGATGTGTTTAGTATAATCAGTGCATATAAATGCTTTTAGTACCATCACACCTGCAAACTGGCCAGAGGGTCAAAACGTGAGGTCTAGAGAACGTGTGGCGAGCTAGCGATGCAGCTGAAGCTAACGAGCAAGTTGCCCCAGCGAGCGCTGGCTACCGGAGAGACCGAGCTCCTCTGGTGGTGGACCAGTTTAGAGGTTGTAGCCCAACTAGTTACCACATGAAGCTACCACAGAAACCCACACGTGTTACCTCCTTATGTTCATACACTCCAAACAGACACCACCAGTGTGGAGCAATGTGCCGATCATTTCCATGTTATAATAACGACGTGGAATTGTTACCGTGGATACAACACACACACACACACACGTGCTAGTGTTAGCATTTAGGGGACCCCGGCTAGCGGCTCCTAGCATGTGAGGACCAACCAGAAGCCTTCATAGAGACCACATGACATGCCCCGCCCCCAGCCAGCGAGGAACACTCTTGACCGAGAGCAAAGGGCTTAAAATGATTGAAAATTAAATACAAATTAAATTGTCTAACTTCTCTGACAACATGGTGAATTTGAGCAAAAAGCAGCAAGTTTGCAGGTATGATAAATTAAAGAGACTTCTGATGATTCAAATAAACATTCAACATGGAGCTCGAAGCTCAAGTCTTCCTCGCGCATGAACAAGACGAGTAAAGGAAACAAAATGGCTGGAATGTGACGTGCCACCAGCTAGCTGCTCTTAAGAGTTGAATTCACATTAAATCTGTTCTAGATATACGAGAGAGAGAGAGGGAGGGAGAGACAGAGACAGAGAGAGAGAGAGAGAGGGAGGGGCTTCTCCAACCTCCTTCCTGTCCGCTATCCTCTCGGATGACGGGTGACGTCAGGGTGATGGTCACTTGCATCTTGGGCTCGGAACAGGAAGTGAGGATGATGGCGGCTTCCTGGACAGAGCCTTTCACCTCGTACTTGTCTGGCGTTACGATCTGTGGAGGTTCGGTTCAGCAGAACGTCGCGATAGTCAACACTATATACAGCCATCACCCATGGCTGCATATAGTGACACATGGTTAAAGGTGGAGTACAGTAAACACATGGTTAAAGGTGGAGTACAGTAAACACATGGTTAAAGGTGGAGTACAGTAAACACATGGTTAAAGGTAGAGTAAAGGTAGGGTACCGCCAGCTGCTTGGGCAGGTGCTCCAGGATGCGGGTCAGAAGGTTGGCCGTCGGCCTCTCGGAGCACAGCAGCACCAGGTTGACGTTCTGGTCGCCGCGGAGCAGGAGGCCCTTGGCCAGAACATCCACCCTCATCACCCCCTTCAGGGCCCTGGGGGCCGGCAAACAGGAAACTGCTTCTGAGACTAATATGCTTTTCACACTACACTTAACCCCGGGTTAAGGACACATTTAACCCCGGGCTAAGCAGCGTTTCACACTTGCATTTTTGAACGCAGGTTAGCACCGCTTTTAACCCTGGGTTAACTAACCCTGGGTTAACTAACCCTGCTACGAAGCAGCGATAACAACGCTTTTGCGGTGCTATCCCCGAAATGCGGTGCCAAGAACACTAATGTGAAACATTGTGGGGTTAGAACGGAACAGCGATATGAAGACTCTCCATCCAACCACAGACCGCAACCTCACCTCATTTAAATATTAACGTGCTAATCACACGCGCATCTGTGAAGGCGATCTTGAACATTAATTTCTCTGTACTTAAAATAAAATCGAAAATCTCCTCATATAATCTACTCTTCTCCAGTTTCATTTTTATTCTCTCTCGTCGCTCTTTTTTGTGTGTTTAATGACCATCGCCATCACAGCTGCATGATGGCGTCATTCTGACAGTTAAGCGGCTAAAACGTAAACAAAGGTCACGTGCTGGGCCGGTCCAATCATTTTAGATAACCCAGTAAATATTCAAATGAGAACATTAACCCGGAGTCTACAAGCTTACAGTGTGAAATCCTGAACACTGAATACCCGGGGTTAATTGTTAGCCTAGGGTTAAAGAAAACTAATGTGAAACGTGAGACAAATTAACCCAGGGCTATTATAACCCAGGGTTAAAGTTAACCCTGGGTTAACATATTCAAGTGTGAAAAGCCTATATGAGGCCAACATTGGAAAGGCTTTTTTTTTCAGTAGAAAAACAAAATTTGTCGCAAAAGCTTTCAGTGGTCCTCTTACGTTCCACAGTGAGGTGAGATGCAGATAGCTCTCCATAGCCTCACCTGTCTCTGGGCGTGTCTATAGCCACACCTGTCTCTGGGCGTGTCTATAGCCACACCTGTCTCTGGGCGTGTCTATAGCCACACCTGTCTCTGGGCGTGTCTATAGCCTCACCTGTCTCTGGGCGTGTCTATAGCCTCACATGTCTCTGGGCGTGTCTATAGCCACACCTGTCTCTGGGTGGGTCTATAGCCTCACCTGTCTCTGGGCGTGTCTATAGCCTCACCTGTCTCTGGGCGTGTCTATAGCCTCACCTGTCTCTGGGCGTGTCTATAGCCACACCTGTCTCTGGGCGTGTCTATAGCCACACCTGTCTCTGGGCGTGTCTATAGCCACACCTGTCTCTGGGCGCGTCTATAGCCACACCTGTCTCTGGGCGCGTCTATAGCCACACCTGTCTCTGGGCGTGTCTATAGCCACACCTGTCTCTGGGCGCGTCTATAGCCACACCTGTCTCTGGGCGCGTCTATAGCCTCACCTGTCTCTGGGCGCGTCTATAGCCTCACCTGTCTCTGGGCGCGTCTATAGCCTCACCTGTCTCTGGGCGTGTCTATAGCCACACCTGTCTCTGGGCGTGTCTATAGCCACACCTGTCTCTGGGCGCGTCTATAGCCACACCTGTCTCTGGGCGCGTCTATAGCCACACCTGTCTCTGGGCGGGTCTATAGCCTCACCTGTCTCTGGGCGGGTCTATAGCCTCACCTGTCTCTGGGCGTGTCTAAAGCCACACATGTCTCTGGGCACGTCTATAGCCTCACCTGTCTCTGGGCGTGTCTAAAGCCACATGTCTCTGGGTGCGTCTATAGCCACACATGTCTCTGGGCGCGTCTATAGCCTCACCTGTCTCTGGGCGTGTCTAAAGCCACATGTCTCTGGGTGCGTCTATAGCCACACCTGTCTCTGGGTGGGTCTATAGCCTCACCTGTCTCTGGGCGTGTCTATAGCCTCACCTGTCTCTGGGCGTGTCTAAAGCCACACATGTCTCTGGGCGCGTCTATAGCCACACATGTCTCTGGGTGCGTCTATAGCCTCACCTGTCTCTGGGCGTGTCAGTCTTCTCCTTGTCGTCCTCCTTGTCCTGGTCTGTGATGATGTCAGACACCAGCTTGAGGGCGCGCTCTGTGATGGAGACGATCTTCTGGATGGCCTGAAGCTCCTCCTCCGAGGGGTAGATGGTGGCGTGCTTCGTCATCACGTATCGGTCGTCAGACGAGTCTGGGCGCCGTGGGGGCTGCAATTTTCACAATAGATCATCTATAAATAGATCTTGAAATATTTCAACAATAGATCAGGCTATATAATAGATCTTGAAAATATTTCAACAATAGATCAATCTATAAATAGATCTTGAAATTTTCAACAATAGATCATCTATAAATAGATCTTGAAATAATTTCAACAATAGATCTATAAATAGATCTTGAAATATTTCAAGCATAGATCTATAAATAGATCTTGAAATATTTCAACAATAGATCATCTATAAATAGATCTTGAAATATTTCAACAATAGATCATCTATAAATAGATCAACTATGGTTAAAGATAATAAACCATCCTTAAGTAGATAAACTATCATTAAAGTAGCTAATAAACCATCGTTAAGTGGATAATAAACCATCATTAAGTAGATAATAAACCATCATTAAGTGGATAATAAACCATCATTAAGTGGATAATAAACCATCATTAAGTGGATAATAAACCATCATTAAGTATCATAAGTACTCTGGGCGTCTATAGCCACACCTGTCTCTGGGCGGGTCTATAGCCTCACCTGTCTCTGGGCGTGTCTATAGCCTCACCTGTCTCTGGGCGTGTCTAAAGCCACACATGTCTCTGGGCGCGTCTATAGCCACACATGTCTCTGGGTGCGTCTATAGCCTCACCTGTCTCTGGGCGTGTCAGTCTTCTCCTTGTCGTCCTCCTTGTCCTGGTCTGTGATGATGTCAGACACCAGCTTGAGGGCGCGCTCTGTGATGGAGACGATCTTCTGGATGGCCTGAAGCTCCTCCTCCGAGGGGTAGATGGTGGCGTGCTTCGTCATCACGTATCGGTCGTCAGACGAGTCTGGGCGCCGTGGGGGCTGCAATTTTCACAATAGATCATCTATAAATAGATCTTGAAATATTTCAACAATAGATCATCTATAAATAGATCTTGAAATATTTCAACAATAGATCATCTATAAATAGATCTTGAAATATTTCAACAATAGATCATCTATAAATAGATCTTGAAATATTTCAACAATAGATCTATAAATAGATCTTGAAATATTTCAACAATAGATCTATAAATAGATCTTGAAATATTTCAACAATAGATCATCTATAAATAGATCTTGAAATATTTCAACAATAGATCATCTATAAATAGATCAACTATGGTTAAAGATAATAAACCATCCTTAAGTAGATAAACTATCATTAAAGTAGCTAATAAACCATCGTTAAGTGGATAATAAACCATCATTAAGTAGATAATAAACCATCATTAAGTGGATAATAAACCATCATTAAGTGGATCATAAACCATCATTAAGTGGATAATAAACCATCATTAAGTGGATCATAAACCAAGTGGATAATAAACCATCATTAAGTGGATCATAAACCATCATTAAGTAGATAATAAACCATCATTAAGTAGATAATACACCATCATTAAGTGGATAATAAACCATCATTAAGTGGATCATAAACCATCATTCAGTAGATAATAAACCATCATTAAGTAGATAATACACCATCATTAAGTGGATCATAAACCATTATTAAGTGGATAATAAACCATCATTAAGTGGATAATAAACCATCATTAAGTGGATAATAAACCATCATTAAGTGGATCATAAACCATCATTAAGTAGATAATACACCATTGGTCCTACCAGGGGTCCCAGGGCTCCCAGGGGCTGAGGGCCAGGCATGCCGGGGCGGACCCCCAGGAGCCCGGGGGGCCCGGGGGGGCCCTGCAGATAGCCGCCCTCCGGCATGCGGCGCCGGTCCTCCCAGTGGTGCTGGTCCTCCTCCATGCGCCTCCAGTACATATCCTCCTCATACCTCCTGGTAGGGTTAGACAGGTCAGAGGCAATTGAGGAGCGGGTAGGGGTTATGCCGGGGTCAGATTTCATCAGACTTGAGCCCGATTATAGTCAGATTATAGTCAGATTATAGACCGATTATAGTCAGATTATAGTCAGATTATAGAGCGATTATAGAGCGATTATAGAGCGATTATAGACCGATTATAGTCAGATTATAGTCAGATTATAGACCGATTATAGTCAGATTATAGTCAGATTACAGACCGATTATAGCCCAATTATAGCCCGATTATAGTCCGATTATAGACCGATTATAGTCAGATTATAGTCAGATTATAGCCCGATTATAGTCCGATTATAGACCGATTATGGTCCGATTATAGTCAGATTATAGCCCGATTATAGTCCGATTATAGCCCGATTATAGTCAGATTCTAGTCAGATTATAGCCCGATTCTAGTCAGATTCTAGTCAGATTATAGACCAATTATAGACCGATTATAGTCCGATTATAGTCAGATTATAGACCGATTATAGCCCGATTATAGTCAGATTATAGTCAGATTATAGACCAATTATAGCCCGATTATAGTCAGATTATAGACCGATTATAGTCAGATTATAGACCAATTATAGCCCGATTATAGTCAGATTATAGATCGATTATAGCCCGATCGATTATAGTCAGATTATAGACCGATTATAGCCCGATTATAGCCCGATTATAGACCGATTATAGTCCGATTATAGACCGATTATAGACCGATTGGGCAGTCGCAGGGCGTCGGATCGAAAGACATGCCGCCACCTCCACCCAGAGCCTCCTCCTCCACCCAGAGCCGCCTCCTCCACCCAGAGCCATGCATCATCCCCACCTCATCTCCATCCTCCAGCGATCCTCCTCCTCGCGTCTCCTCCAGTACTCCTCCTTCTGCATCTGCTTCCTCATCTTCTCCTCCTGGACCTTCCGGGCCCGGATGCTGGGCTTCACCTCCACCTGCAGGTCAGGGTTCACCTTTTTCTGAGGAGAGATGAGAAGAGGCGAGGTTAGCGTCTGGACATCATGGCGGGCGTGTCCACGTGGCTCAAATCCTCCCCTCCAGCAACACACCTTGTACTGCAGGCGGTGCCGGCGGCCCTTCAGGTGCATCTCCTTGGCGTTGGGGTCATTGAAGCTGCACTCACACAGCTTGCAGTGGAAGCGGATCACTTTACCTTCGTCGTTACGGACCTGCGAAGAGGAAGACTGTTACACTCTAGACCACCGGGAGTACTGACTCTACACCACCGGGAGTACTGACTCTACACCACCGGGAGTACTGACTCTACACGCGTGTACTCAGAGGTAGTACTTCATACTGTACCTCCTCCACATAGTCGTGGCCCACCGGTTGGACGTCGCTCTGCAGGGCCGCCAGGGTGGACAGGGACTCGTCAGCCTTGGCATCGGTGGACAGCGAGGAGGCTGCAGGCTTGGCGGCCTCGCCTCGGGGCTCCTCTGGCTTGGCTGCGGTCTGCAGCTTGTTGCCCCCTGGAACCAACAAAGCTTCATGACCAAGAGCTGCTGACATTGGGCTGGGGGTGTGATTATCCTTATCATCTTACATTCAAATCAAAACATGTTGGGTAATTACATTTGTCCTTGTACATAATCACCATTCACAGCAACCTGCTTTTTACTGTTGTAGAGCTAGCAGGATACAGTTCTAAGTGGCGATTTGTATGTTATATCCATTGTAGAAATTGTGAAAGGTGATTGTGTAAGGCTAGCTGGGTTAAGTCCAGTTCCTAGGTCCTGTCCCCAGGTCCCTAGGTCCTGTCCACAGGTCCTAGGTCAGGACACATGAAGAGGAGTAGACTGGCTGGTGGTCCAGCAGTATGCATTTGGATGTTCATTCATTGGAACACTGAGCATTACAAGTCATGACGACAGCAGCCGGGCTACCGACTAAGAAGGACACCATTTGGGATGTCATCATCACACCATTACCATCTCAACTCACCAACAAAGTTGATCTTGGGTGTGTTGACCTTCTTGACAGCAGAGGAGGAAGAGGTGGAAGAGGAGGTGGTGCTGGTTGTGCTGGGAGCCTTGCTTGTAGTACTGCTCACCATAGCAACTGGCTTCAGGTAGGAGCTGGAGGAGACCTGGGTGGAGGAGGAGGAGGACAGGGCGGAGGAGGTGGAGGTCTTGGTGGCGGAGGAGGTGGTGGACGAGCTGGCGGTCTGGGCGACCACGCTGGGCTCTGTGGAGGGGATGGGCTTCCCCAGTTTGGTGTGCAGCTTCACCACCTGAAGACCAGAGCACAGATCAGCAAGAGGCTAGGAGACAAGGCAGGAGGCTAGGAGACAAGGCAGGAGGCACAGCGGGAGGCTAGGAGACACGACACAAATGTGTTGTGTAAATAAAGTTAAGCGCCCACCTTCTGGTGCTTGGCTCCGCGGATGTGCGCAGCGTAGGCATCCGCACCCGTGCAGGACACGTCACACAGCTCGCAGCGCAGCTGGTTCTGGGCGCCGCGGGCCGGACCCCCGCCGGCGCCCAGGGACGAGGAGGTGGTCTGGGACGCCTTCAGAGAAGTCTCCTTCTTCTTGTGCTTCTGACCCTCCAGGTGCTCCTTGTACGTCTGTCAGGACACAGTCTAGTGGTCAGCGAACCTAAATGTACTAATTATAACAGAATAGATCAATATAGAGAATAGATGAATATACATGAGGTCAACATCACCTACCTGCTCCTTAATGACTTGTCTCTGTACTGTCTAACCCCTACCTGCTCCTTAATGACCTGTCTCTGTACTGTCTAACCCAGGGGTGGGCAATTAGGGTTAGCAGCGCCCAGCGTCTAATGTATTATAGGACTGTTGTTAATATAAATGTATTATAGGACTGTTAATGTAAATGTATTATAGGACTGTTAATGTAAATGTATTATAGGACTGTTGTTAATGTAAATGTATTATAGGACTGTTGTTAATGTAAATGCCCGACGGGCCGGATTAAACAACGCAACGGGCCGTATGTGGCCCGCGGGCCGTAGTTTGCCCAGGTCTGGTCTAACCCCTACCTGCTCCTTAATGACCTGTCTCTGTACTGTCTAACCCCTACCTGCTCCTTAATGACCCATCTCTGTACTGTCTAACCCTTACCTGCGGGCCAGCACAGCTGATCTTGCACACGTCGCAGTAGTGTATCTGTGGGGGTTTGGGCGGTGGCTTGGGTCTAAGCTGCTTGCTCTGGAAGGGTGGCTTCTTGGTGAAGGTGCTCCCGGTCCAGGAGGCGGTGGCCGCTGCCGCCGCCACCGCCTGCTTCTGCTGCTGGTGGTAGTAGCTGGAGGCGGCGGAGTAGATGGCTGCCTCATAGCCCGAGTAGGAGGAGCCTCCTGCAAGGGGAGGAGTCACCATCATCATTAGGGGCCCTATTGCATTCGTCAGTATTGGGAATTCACAGTAAACTCAGCCCCCAACAGCTCAAAGGTTTTCTACTTTTCACATATGCTTCCCAGTAAAGCAGGTCTTAAAAAAAATGTGTTGCACCTGGCCCATAGGGGGCGCGAGTTAAACACTCAGCTCACTGCCATTGCCACTAAGCAAGGCACAGGCGGTTCAGTCGCCAACACCGGCCCCGGGTCAGAATACAGTCGAAGATGGACACTTTTTTTAACTGGCAGTATGGTGGCGCGATAGCAATAGCCTGAAAATGCTAACTTTAATCAAGCAGATCTCCCGTGACCTTTGACCTGCAGCCATGAGACTGTACACAAACGAATCTCCTTATGACAAGTAAACTTGCCTCGCTGGTATTTCTGAGGACATCTGCATGCACAAGAGACAGCAAAGATTATTCCAAATGCTCACAAAAGCCTTCCAGGCCAGTAGGTTGCGATATAACCGTCACACACACACGCCACGGAAGACCATTAACAGTGACAGGAGAATCCAACAACACTGAGTGGTGAATACAACACAGCATAGGGAGAGCACGCAGTGTAATGGTGAAGCTTGTAAGACATGGTTACAAGTCAACCTAGCAGTACTAGCCACATGCAACACCAATGTTCCTCGGGTTCTGGCACAGGCTCAAGAGTTAAGCGCAATGAATACTGCTGCATCCATACATAGGCCCTAAACACCGAGACAGAAACAGAGTAGAGACAGTAGAGACTGACAGAGTAGGAAGCGAGTAGAGACAGAATAGAGACAGACAGAATAGAGACCGAGATAGAGTAGAGAATGACAGTAGAGAGAAGAGACAGACTAGAGACAGAGTAGACACCAAGATAGAGTAGAGACAGTACAGTGTTTCAGCTGGTAACATTTTACCGTGGCGGTTCGCCACGGTAAAATCTACCGACCTCCAAACATTAGTCAGACCCCACGCCCCAGCTCAGGCGCTCCACTCAACAACTTCAGCTAGACGACTGGTACCACCTTCACTAAGAGACTGGTACCACCTTCAGTAAGAGGCTGGTACCACCATCACTAAGAGACTGGTACCACCATCACTAAGAGACTGGTACCACCATCACTAAGAGACTGGTACCACCTTCACTAAGAGACCGGTACCACCATCACTAAGAGACCGGTACCACCTTCACTAAGAGACCGGTACCACCATCACTAAGAGACCGGTACCGCCATCACTCAAGGCTGTTCCATACTCCGCGAGACGCGAGAACTTTTGTCTCGCACCTAGTGCCCCGCCCACAAAATGACGTCATTTTGGTCTCGCAGACCTAGGTCAGGTGTTCTCGCAAGACGTTCTCGACACATCAGCCCGGCCGAACTTTGTTCTCGCGTCTTGTCCGAGAACTATTGTGTGATTGGTCAATTTGAAGTGGGCGTGGTTAATGCGCTTTCCGCCAGCGCAGAAGTTTCCTGCTGTGGGCGGGGCCTTTGAGGAGTGTCTCGCGGAGTATGAAATGTCCAGGGCGGCGAGAACTTTCTTCTTGTTCTCGCAGACCTAGGTGCGAGACGAAAGTTCTTGCGTCTCGCGGAGTATGGAACGGCCTTAAGAGACTGGTACCGCCTTCACTAAGAGACCGGTACCGCCTTCACTAAGAGACCGGTACCACTTTCACTAAGAGACCGGTACCGCCTTCACTAAGAGACCGGTACCGCCTTCACTAAGAGACCGGTACCGCCTTCACTAAGAGACCAGTACCGCCTTCACTAAGAGACCGGTACCACCACCACTAAGAGACCGGTACCACCATCACTAAGAGACCGGTACCACCATCACTAAGAGACCAGTACCACCTTCACTAAGAGACCGGTACCACCTTCACTAAGAGACCGGTACCACCTTCACTAAGAGACCGGTACCACCTTCACTAAGAGACCGGTACCACCTTCACTAAGAGACCGGTACCACCTTCACTAAGAGACCGGTACCACTTTCACTAAGAGACCGGTACCACCTTCACTAAGAGACCGGTACCGCCATCACTAAGAGACCGGTACCGCCATCACTAAGAGACCGGTACCGCCATCACTAAGAGACCGGTACCGCCTTCACCAAGGACAGCCAAACATCGCTCTGCCAAGTCCCAACTCTTCACTGTTCTGACACCACAGTGGTGGAATGAGCTTCCGTTCTTGCGGAAGCAAGAGACTCAAGACTCACCTGTTCAGAGCTCACCTGGACTCTGCATAAACCAACCCCGCTTTCCCTCTCCTAGACCTAGCACTAACTTGCGTGTTTGTACGTAGGGCTGGGCGATAAAACCATCTTGAACCGGATCGGGATAAATTGTATGTTAGTGTGGCCCAAATACCGAACTGTGGGCCAACTGTACCGTTGCATCCATTATTATTATGATCATTATTATGATAGGCGTTTACTAGAGTAGGCGGAGCTAGAATCATTATGATGGGCGTTTACAAGAGTAGGCGGAGCTAGAATCATTATGATGACGGCCGTTTACCGGAGTAGGTGACAGCGTTGGTGCTGTAGGTGGGGCTCTGGGAGTAGGCGGGCACCACGGCGGCGGGGGGGCCGGGCTGCACGGTGGAGGCCACCGGGTAGATGGAGAAGGTGGAGGTGACCGGGCTGGGGGCAGCAGGCTTGATGGCCGTCACCTGCCTGGTCTGCTGGGTCTGGGTGTACGGAGTCACCCCCTGGGTGTACAGGGGCTTGGGGGCTGCACAGGGAGACAGAGGCTTACTGACATCACCATCACCACATTCCAGGAAGAGCAGATCATGATGTCAAGATGGGAGGCTACAGGTGTGTTAGGAGGGAGGGTACAGGTGTGTTCGGAGGGAGGGTACAGGTGTGTTAGGAGGGAGGGTACAGGTGTGTTAGGAGGGAGGGTACAGGTGTGTTAGGAGGGAGGGTACAGGTGTGTTAGGAGGGAGGGTACAGGTGTGTTAGGAGGGAGGGTACAGGTGTGTTAGGAGGGAGGGTACAGGTGTGTTAGGAGGGAGGGTACAGGTGTGTTAGGAGGGAGGGTACAGGTGTGTTCGGAGGGAGGGTACAGGTGTGTTCGGAGGGAGGCTACAGGTGTGTTAGGAGGGAGGGTACAGGTGTGTTAGGAGGGAGGGTACAGGTGTGTTAGGAGGGAGGGTACAGGTGTGTTAGGAGGGAGGGTACAGGTGTGTTCGGAGGGAGGGTACAGGTGTGTTCGGAGGGAGGGTACAGGTGTGTTAGGAGTAGGGATGCACCGATCCGATATTGATATCGGATATCGGCCCCGATATGACTAAAATAGATAGATCGGGTATCGGAGACAATGGGGCCGATCCATGGGACCGATCTATTCACTTCAATTCTATGTGTGCGACGCGTACTACGTCATGCGTCGCAGCACGCGCAGCGCGCAGTGTTGCCAACTTAGCGACCTCGTCTCTATATTTAGCGAGTATTCGACCCTCTAGCGACTCTTTTCAAAAAAGCGACTTGCGACAAATCTAGCGACTTTTTCTGATGTTATTGGAGACTTTTGGCGACTCTGACGTGAAAGCTCGTATCGTTCTTACTCTTCTCAATGAGCAGCGTGCGGGTGCTGCCGTGGGCCCCTCCCCCCAAAGCACTCACAGGCGGCCCGGTCCTGTCCTCGCGCAGCTGCAGTCAGAGCACGAGACGTTCACCCCTCCGCGTCCAGACTGCAAATGAATCGCGCGAAGTCGCCGCTGGCTGATCAGGGCGGGATGTAAATGTTAGGAATATTCCTATTTGCACTAAATGTTTACCAAGAATTTTGATTCCTGTTTATTTTGAATGTTTTGTTCAAGTTGCTGGTGCACGATTATTTATTATTTTAATAATAAATAACAATTCAGTACATTTATATCTGTTAATTTGTTACATTTTGTTTTACAATGTTAGGAAAGTAATGTTTAAGTCAAGCCTGATGTTACCTTGCACAAAAGAATGATCCCATTCTCTTCCACACAGTGAGGCAAACAGTTTATTAATTTAACAATGGTATCGGATCGGTACTCGGTATCGGCCGATACCCAAAGCCCAGGTATCAGTATCGGTATCGGGACTGAAAAAGTTGGATCGGTGCATCCCTAGTTAGGAGGGAGGGTACAGGTGTGTTAGGAGGGAGGGTACAGGTGTGTTAGGAGGGAGGGTACAGGTGTGTTCGGAGGGTACCTGTCTGGTAGTAGGATTCTGCAGCGGTCGGCTGCGGAGCTGCCACTGCTGCCGTGGCAATGGGCTGCTGGTAGTACTGCTTACTGTCATAGGCCACTGCAGGGGCGGTCGAGCGCACATACGAGTAGGAGTCCTACACACACACACACACACACACACACACACACACACACACACACACACACACACACACACACACACACACACACACACACACACACACACACACACACACACACACACACACACACACACACACACACACACACACTGTTGACCTGACCCCAGGCGTGTGGTAGGTGACCCCTGACCCTAGCCGTGTTGTAGGTGATCTCTGACCCTAGCCGTGTTGTAGGTGACCCCTCACCCTAGCCGTATGGTAGGTGACCCCTGACCGTGTTGTAGGTGACCCCTGACCCTAGCCGTGTTGTAGGTGACCCCTGATCCTAGCCGTGTTGTAGGTGACCCCTGACCCTCGCCGTGTTGTAGGTGACCCCTGACCCTAGCCGTGTTGTAGGTGACCCCTGACCCTAGCTGTATGGTAGGTGACACCTGACCCTAGCCGTATGGTAGGTGACCCCTGACCCTAGCCGTGTTGCAGGTGACCCTATCCATATAGTCGGTGACCCCTGACCCCAGCCGTGTTGTAGGTGACCCTTGACCCTAGCCGTGTTGTAGGTGCCCCCTGACCCTAGCCATATGGTAGGTGACCCCTGACCCTAGCCGTGTTGTAGGTGACCCCTGACCCTAGCTTCACCTGGTAGTTCTGGGAGGTGACGGGGGGCGGGGGCGGGGGCACCTCCGCCTGCCGCTGGGCGTAGCCGTAGTCGGTAGCAGCGTGGGCCGGCTGGTAGCTGCCATAGGCAGCGGCGGTGGCCGCCACGGCGACGGGCGCGGGCCTGGCTACGGCCACTGTGCCGGCATTGGGGGCGTAGGCGGCGGCCACAGTGTGGGCGGCTACCGGGGCCTGGTGCACCGTGTAGCTAGCCACCGTTGACGGGTGCGTGTAGGCCACCCCGGCACCCGGCTGCTGGCTAGAACACAGCAGGAAGGACCACCAGTTAGCAGCAGAAGCTTCACCAGTTAGCGGCAGACGCTTCACCAGTTAGCGGCAGACGCTTCACCAGTTAGCGGCAGACGCTTCACCAGTTAGCGGCAGAACCTTCACCAGTTAGCGGCAGAACCTTCACCAGTTAGCGCCAGGACTTTGATTGACAAACATGTGGAATTCATGGACACTTTATCACATATCTACCATGGGGCCCTAGAGGACACCATCATGTATCTACACATAGGGGCCCTAGAGGACACTTTATCATGTATCTACCATAGGGGCCCTAGAGGACACTTTATCACATATCTACGATAGGGGCCCTAGAGGACACTTTATCATGTATCTACCATAGGGGCCCTAGAGGACACTTTATCACGTATCTACCATAGGGGCCCTAGAGGACACTTTATCACGTATCTACGATAGGGGCCCTAGAGGACACTATCACGTATCTACCATAGGGGCCCTAGAGGACACTTTATCACGTATCTACGATAGGGGCCCTAGAGGACACTATCACGTATCTACCATAGGGGCCCTAGAGGACACTTTATCACGTATCTACGATAGGGGCCCTAGAGGACACTTTATCACGTATCTACGATAGGGGCCCTAGAGGACAATTTATCACGTATCTACGATAGGGGCCCTAGAGGACACTTTATCACGTATCTACCATAGGGGCCCTAGAGGACACTTTATCACGTATCTACGATAGGGGCCCTAGAGGACACTTTATCATGTATCTACCATAGGGGCCCTAGAGGACACTTTATCACGTATCTATCTACCCTAGAGGACACTTTGATCAGTGTATCTTATCGATAGGGGCCCTAAGAGGACACTTATCATCGTATTCGTACGATAGGGAGGGGCCCTATAGGACACTTTTATCATGTATCTACCATAGGGGCCCTAGAGGACACTTTTATCACGTATCTACGTAGGAGAGGGCCCTAGGAGGACACCTTATTCATGTTCTAGCGATAGGGGCCCTAGAGGACACTTATTTCACGTATCTACCATAGGGCCCTAGAGGACACTTTATCACGTATCTACCATAGGGGCCCTAGAGGACACTTTATCACGTATCTACCATAGGGGCCCTAGAGGACCTTTATCACATATCTACCATGGGGCCCTAGAGGACACTTTATCAACGTATCTACCATAGGGGCCCTAGAGGACCACTTTATCACGTATCTACCATAGGGGGCCCTAGAGGACACTTTATAATGTATCTACCATAGGGGCCCTAGAGGACACTTTATCACGTATCTACCCATAGGGCCCTAGAGGGACACTTTATCACGTATCTACATAGGGCCTAGAGGACACTTTATAACGTATCTACCATAGGGGCCCTAGAGGACACTTTATCACGTATCTCCCATAGGGGCCCTAGAGGACACTTTATCACGTATCTTACCATAGGGGCCTAGAGGACACTTTATAACGTATCTACCATAGGGCCCTAGAGGACACTTCTATCTCTACCATAGGGGCCCTAGAGGACACTTTATCACGTATCTACCATAGGGCCCTAGAGGACACTTTATCACGTATCTACCATAGGGCCTAGAGGACACTTTATAACGTATCTACCATAGGGGCCTAGAGGACACTTTATCACGTATTCATAGGGGCCTAGGGACCATCAGTATCTACATGGGGCCCTAGAGGACACTTAAGTATCACCATAGGGCCCTATATACCATAGGGCCCTAGAGGACACTTATCTCCCATAGGGGCCCTAGAGGACCTATCAGTGGCCCTAGAGGACACTTTATCATGTATCTATCCCATAGGGGCCCTAGAGGAACTTTTATTCAGTATCTATCATAGGGCCCTAGAGGACCACTTTATCACGTATCTACGATAGGAGGGCCCTAGAGGACACTTTATCATGTATCTATCATAGGGGCCCTAGAGGACACTTATCACGTATCTGCGAATAGGAGGGGCCCCTAGAGGACACTTTATCATGTATCTATCATAGGGGCCCTAGAGGACACTTTATCACGTATCTACGATAGGAGGGGCCCTAGAGGACACTTTATCATGTATCTATCATAGGGGCCCTAGAGGACACTTTATCACGTATCTACGATAGGAGGGGCCCTAGAGGACACTTTATCATGTATCTACCATAGGGGCCCGAGAGGACACCACCCCTCCTCCCCCCCCGCCCCCCTCTCACCTGTACTGCGCAGCCGCGCCGTGGGTGAAGCCGAAGTAGTTTCCGGTGGCGGCCATCTTGGCATCTTCACCGAGCCGGCTGGGCACTGGGGGGGGGGGGAAAGAGAAGAGAAGCTAGATGCTAAGCTACATGCTGAGCTACACACAATGATGACAATGTATAGCTGCGCGTTGAATGTGCGCCGTCGTCTCAGCGAGAGTCCTGCAGCGTCGCTCTGCGTCAGAGCACCGCAAAGCGACACAGAGCAGCTTAAGCTCCCGCTAGCATCAGGCTACACGCATCGTAGAGCCCCGCGTCGCGGCGGTAGATCTTATAGAACAAAACGCTCCAGACAACAATAATAATAATAATAATAATAATAATAATAATAACGCGGATGAGCTGAGCGAGAGACGCACCATAGGTGAAGGACACGACGGGACAGATTGGGATCATTTCTCGGAGCTCTTCGCCTCTCAGCCGCAGCGTTGGTCTCGGGATATGTCGCGTGTGCGCATGCGCAGCGCCGCATTGACTTGTGGTCATTGTAGTTTGTTGTTTCTGACGCGCGCCGACTCTCCATCCTGACCTCGTGAGCAGCGATGGGAAGTAACGAAGTACAAATACTCCAGTGACAAAGTACAAATACTCCAGTAGCGAAGTACAAACACTCCACTAACGAAGTACTAAAGTGTGTGAGTGTGTGTGTTGTGGCAGGGCGGACTCTCCGGCCCCTCCCGCCCGAGTCCCAGGAATCGCAGCTGTCACCAATCGGCTAATTAGGAGGCCAAGTGGTGACAGCTGCGGCGGATCAGTCGCTGAGGAGGAACCCGGGTATAAAGCCGGGGGGTTCCTCCCAGTCGGGAGATCGGCGATCGCGCCAGGGAGCGCGGAGACAGAAGGCGCTTTTCCACCAAGGCGTTTTCTGGGCCGGTTCGGAGCCAGAGCCTAAAACGAACCAGTTCTTCCTGTTTCCACAGACAAAGAACCGGCTCCCGGCCCGAAAAACTGGTTCGTTCTTGGCTCCAACTCTTTGCTGGGCCAGAGTTGAACCAACTAAGAACCGACTACGTCAGAGGCTGGGGGCGGGCTGGGGGCGGGATTAGCAAGTCCGCCAAAAACTTTCTGAGCTCCATTTCACAACAAACCCCGACAATGGAAGTGACTACTCCGATACAACCGCACCGATACCACTTTGGCAACGCAACGTTAACCTTGTAATATTCTGAGCCAAGGAATATTGAAATGAAGAGATGAGACCGAGTTGGCGTTTATGGATGTTTAATAGCAACTGCGCATGGTACCGAGCATGGGCGTAGAATTTAGTGGGGACGCTGGGACATGTCCCCACCAATTAACGGAGCACCTCCCCCATCAGAACCGCAAATTAACAGCGCACCCCCCCCCCATCAGAACCGCGAATTAACAGAGCACCCCCCCCCCCATCAGAACCGCGAATTAACAGCGCACCCCCCCATCAGAACCACAAATTAACAGCGCACCCCCCCCCCAATCAGAACGGCGAATTAACAGCGCACCCCCCCATCAGAACGGCGAATTAACAGTGCACCCCCCCCATCAGAACCGCGAATTAACAGCGCACCCCCCCATCAGAACCGCGAATTAACAGCGCACCCCCCCCCCATCAGAACCGCGAATTAACAGCGTACCCCCCCCATCAGAACGGCGAATTAACAGAGCCCCCCCCCCCATCAGAACGGCGAATTAAACAGAGCCCCCCCCCCCCATCAGAACCGCGAATTAACGGAGCAGCATTGTTGTTTTTTTCTAAATAAACATTTTGTTAACATGTCTGCTTCAGTATACTTAAACAGAGAAACAAATAAGATTCAGTTTTTATTTGAGTTATGACAGAACAGGTCGTAACAAAATATACAATTACAAAAACAAGATCACTCGTATCGATGTAGTCCGCCATTGTTCTTGTTGTGCTCGCGTTGCTGGGAAGGCGGAGACTTCTACAGACGTACAGTGACGTAATGACGTGGGGGCGGGTTGGCTCTCGAGGCTCTCTAGCCGGTGGAAAAGCAAACCGGTTCTTAAGTTGAACCAGCTCTGAACTGGCACTAGCACCAGCCCAGAACCAGCTCTCGGTTCACTTTGGTGGAAAAGCGGTGAGAGCGACGCGCGGAGATCCCGACGCGCGGAGATCGACCCGTAGGAGGCGTCCTGAGCCGGCGAGGACTCTTAAGGCTTTTCCATACTCCGCGAGACGTCTCGTCTCTATGGAAGGCCATCCAGGCAAAAAGCCACACGTAATTAACGCGTTAACACGTCGATTTTTGTCGCGTTCACACGTTACTTTTTGACGTGTTAACACGTCGAAAATGGACGCGTTGCACGTATTTCCTGGTTTTGACCAATGAGGGACCTTGAATCAAGGAATTCCTGCATATTCATGAAGCGTGACGCGTCATTGATGACGTATGACGCGTAGGCGACCGCGTCATGCATAAATTAGTGACGTGCCGTCGACGCAGACGCTCCGCCCTCGTGACGAGCACGCTGTAAGCACCTACGTGTACCGTACAGGAAGTGACGTGTGTGACACGTAGGCCGGAGAGGCGTGGTTTAGACAGAACTACACATAAACCTATGATAATACTCATACTACTACTACACATAAACCTATGATAATACTCATACTACTACTACACATAAACCTATGATAATTCTCATACTACTACTACTACACATAAACCTATGATAATACTCATACTACTACTACTACTACTACTACTACACATTAACCTATGATAATACTCATACTACTACTACACATAAACCTATGATAATACTCATACTACTACTACACATAAACCTATGATAATACTCATACTACTACTACTACACATAAACCTATGATAATTCTCATACTACTACTACTACACATAAACCTATGATAATACTCATACTACTACTACACATAAACCTATGATAATACTCATACTACTACTACACATAAACCTATGATAATACTCATACTACTACAACACATAAACCTATGATAATACTCATACTACTACACATAAACCTATGATAATACTCATACTACTACTACACATAAACCTATGATAATACTCATACTACTACACATAAACCTATGATAATACTCATACTACTACTACACATAAACCTATGATAATACTCATACTACTACACATAAACCTATGATAATACTCCTGCTATAAAACTATAATATAATACAAGTACTACTACAACACAAAGCTATGCTGCAATAATACTAGTACTAAAGCAGACATAAAGCCAGACTATGATAATACTAGTATTACACTAAGACATAAAGCTGTAGTAGGATCATACTCATGGTGTTCATAATATTTACAGAGCTTGACGAGGAAGACTGGATAGATCTGAACTATGACATCACAACGTTGCATAACCTGAAGGGCCTACCGAACCACATGACCCACATGACCCACCACACCTTGCAACGCTTCAGGTAGGCCTGTCTGCCCCTCGTTAGGTAGGCCTGTCTGCCCCTCATTAGGTAGGCCTGTCTGCCCCTCGTTAGGTAGGCCTGTCTGCCCCTCGTTAGGTAGGCCTGTCTGCTCCTCGTTAGGTAGGCCTGTCTGCCCCTCGTTAGGTAGGCCTAACTGTCTCTCTACTAGACGATAGTCTCTCTACTAGACTATGGGTAGGCCTGTCTGTCTCTCTACTAGACTATGGGTAGGCCTGTCTGTCTCTCTACTAGACTATGGGTAGGCCTGTCTGTCTCTCTACTAGACTATGGGTAGGCCTGTCTGTCTCTCTACTAGACTATGGGTAGGCCTGTCTGTCTCTCTACTAGACTATGGGTAGACCTGTCTGTCTCTCTACTAGACTATGGGTAGGCCTGTCTGTCTCTCTACTAGACTATGGGTAGACCTGTCTGTCTCTCTACTAGACTATGGGTAGGCCTGTCTGTCTCTCTACTAGACTATGGGTAGGCCTGTCTGTCTCTCTACTAGACTATGGGTAGGCCTGTCTGTCTCTCTACTAGACTATGGGTAGGCCTGTCTGTCTCTCTACTAGACTATGGGTAGGCCTGTCTGTCTCTCTACTAGACTATGGGTAGACCTGTCTGTCTCTCTACTAGACTATGGGTAGGCCTGTCTGTCTCTCTACTAGACTATGGGTAGGCCTGTCTGTCTCTCTACTGGACTATGGGTAGGGCCTGTCTGTCTCTCTACTAGACTATGGGTAGGCCTGTCTGTCTCTCTACTAGACTATGGGTAGGCCTACCAGTTAGCTATATTCTAGTATTCAAGTTTTTACTGCCGTTATCCCCGACCTCTGGGAAGCAATACTGCTCACCGTATGCAACATACTTTTTCAGCCATTATGGATTGAAATGTACTTATTCATGTACTTTTCAAATACTATTAAAATAATTATTCATTTAATTGGTGAGGGACAAAAAATCTAATCATATCAAATCATCAAATCATCAAATCATATATCAATATGAACAAATTCATAATATAATTTTTTGCAGAAAAAGTGATGGCTCTAATTAAAATACTAAGGACACATTTGTAGAATGTGAATTATTATTTATCTAACTAATTTATCACATTTTTATTTATCCAATTAAATGAATTAATTAGATTCACTGTGTGTTGAATTCATGTTCATAGTTTAATGTTTCCAGTTGAATGTTCCTAGTTTAATGTTCCTTGTTTAATGTTTCCAGTTTAATGTTCCTTGTTTAATGTTTCCAGTTGAATGTTCCTAGTTTAATGTTCCTAGTTTAATGTTTCCAGTTTAATGTTCCTAGTTTAATGTTTCCAGTTTAATGTTCCTAGTTTAATGTTCCTAGTTTAATGTTTCCAGTTTAATGTTCCTAGTTTAATGTTTCCAGTTTAATGTTCCTAGTTTAATGTTTCCAGTTTAATGTTCCTAGTTTAATGTTCCTAGTTTAATGTTTTCAGTTTAATGTTTTCAGTTTAATGTTCCTAGTTTAATGTTTTCAGTTTAATGTTCCTAGTTTAATGTTCCTAGTTTAATGTTCCCAGTTTAATGTTCCAGTTTAATGTTCCAGTTTAATGTTTCCAGTTTAATGTTCCTAGTTTAATGTTCCCAGTTTAATGTTTCCAGTTTAATGTTCCTAGTTTAATGGTCCCAGTTTAATGTTCCTACATTCATGTTTCCAATGTTCCCAGTAATGTAGATTGTGTGTGTGTTCAGTGTCACAGCAACGTCACGTTAACCAACATCCATGTTTAGGAAGAAGAACTGGATCAATCCAGGGATGCTTGACGGATGTAAAGGTCCACATTTTCCAGCCTGTGTCATTGATATGAAGCACGTAAGTGTTGATGGAAAGTGTAATTTACTACATATAGACTAATTGGGCAGGTGAGGCTAATTAAGCCAGCCACACACACTCCCACAACTACGAAACTAACAATACACTTTTCACTTCACTGCATATCCTGTCCATGTGTATGTGCCAAATAATGTTCTTGAATCTTGAAACATAAGCAATAACTATCAATATCAATTAACTAAACTAATTAAACTAAACTAACAACTAACATCTAACTAACAATAAACATTTAAGCAATAAGCAACAGCAATTAACTAAACTAAAACTAAACTAAACTAACAACTAACAACAAACATAATCAACACACATTTACATTTTCATCATCGTCTCTCAAAACATATTGTTGAGCCAGCCAGCCCATGTTAGCTTCTGCTTACGTTCTACACTCACTCCACTCTGGCCCTCATCTTGCTCCCTCCTCATCCTCCTCACTGGACCCCCCACCGCCGGAGCCACAATCACCGGCCTCGGGGAGGGGATGACACACTTCTGACTGTTTTGACACATCTGGCAGCATCTGCCTGAAGGGCCGGTCTCTCTTTAGCCCCCAATTTGTTTACTGAAGACGGCACTGAGCCCAAAGGGAGAGGTGTTTAAAGATGTGATTGGACCAGCCCAGTGTCAATGAAGACGATCTCTGTATTTTATGGGCCGGCTGGTCAAAACCCCCAGAAAAACCACGGTTGCATCGGCCCAAAAAGCAGTCGCCCCCCGGGCACCAGCCCTGTCTGCCAGATGATCAGTCCAGCCCTGTACCGAGGACTAAGGATGTTGAAGGATTTTTCACTAATTATGATCTAACCATGTATCTGTGTTTGTGTTTGTTCTCTTTCAGGAATTTGATGAGCTCTTGGCAGAAATTGCGGGAGAAAAGGATCAGGATTGGCTCCTAGCTGCTTCAGAGACCTCATACAGCTATCAGATAAAACTTCTTCTAATGACTGATGATCAACAGTTGACATATGACAGAGTGCAGCAAGAATACAATCTGGATCCTCGGTATTCACTGATAATCAGCAGAGACTGCCTGCATAATGCTTCATGTCTTCCAGAAGTTGACACCAACACAGTGGTAAAGATATTTGGACGTTTGTCAGAAGATGGAAATACTGTGTCTGGATACTCTGGCTTCACACTTGCTCAGCTGGTGTTGAAACCAAAGCTGGAGGTAGCAACAGTTTTCTCTATTGACGGGAATACCACCACAGATTTCCAACATGACTTTATCAGGGTCTTCAGGTCCAAAGGTATCAAGGCTGTTCTAGAAACCAGCCAGGGAGATGAGCACAAGTACCAGATGTTAGGTGAGATGGGCAGAATGTCAGAGTACCACACTCTAAAAAGGCCAGTAGACCACACCACCAAGTACGACCACCAGCAAATCCTTCTAATGGAAGACGACCCTATTGTTAAGAAAGCCGCCGGATTCCTCTACGATAAACACCCAGCCGTCAGCTCTGTCTACATCCTCGACGAGCATCACAAACCCAAACTGATCCACGGAAATTCAGAGCCTCTGTCAGCAGACAGCCGACTTGTAGTGGTTGGACATGGAGGTAAAAATCATGAAGGAGGGACAACTCTGTCTGGATACAATGGCAGAGAAGTGGCTAAAATCATTGGAGAAACTTACAGGAAAGAAGATCAAATCAAAACCGTGAGTGTGTTGGCCTGTGATGTTGGATCAGACACAACGTTCATAGAAACCTTGATGAAAGAACTTCACAATATCAACATTGAGACAGAGCTGCACCTGAAAAATACTGAAGTCCAGGTCAGTCACACAGGAGAGAAATATACTGTAGAAGTCAGCACTAATGGAGTGGAGTGGAGGCATAAAGATGACACGAAGAAAGTGGTGGCCACCTTTGACGAGAAGGGGAGGGTGGTGATCAGGGAAAAATCAGGAAACATAGGAGAAGCTGTTTTTACCACTGAGGGGAACTCCGTTCTAGCGAAAAACCTAAAGGCCTACAGAACGAGCTGGCCTAATGAGCCACAAAACTTTATTCATTTAAGTGCACAAACGGATTACAGTGTTATACACTCGTGCACTGAACTCCAGAGTCTCAGTTGGGGAATGTTTTACAACAAAGATCATCATCTTACAAAAACTAAAGCTGTGCCTGGCGACTACATCATTGGTACAAGACACAATTCTGAAGGTAGAATAAGTGAAGACATACAATGGCCTGATCCAAATAAAATGATTGATTTTTATTATTATGCCATTAAATCAGGAAAGGATATGTTAAACATCATCCATCACTATGCAAAAACGGGAGAGGATAGATTATCCTACATAATGATAAATGATTTTATTTACGTGGTTGATCCCATAACCTTGTATGTGTATCCAGTTGGAAAAAAGCTGGATAACAATGAAAAAGAAGATTTGAAGATCAAAGAGATCAAGGCTTGTATAACGGATCAAATAGGCAAGGAGCGCTATTCCAGCATGCGAGAAAACATGCATGTAGTGAACGGAGAGAAGAAGCAGATGGACAAACAGAAAGAACGATATGTTCAATATCTGATGGATACTCTGAGAGGGGAACATACAACGCATCCCTCTCTGTCTGAAAGGGCCTGGTTCAACACTTATCTCACTGCATCAATTATAGCAGAGTCCGCCAGGAACTTCCGGACATTTCCCCTGGTCCTCATTGCGTTGGACATGTTGCACAACTCTGATAATAATGTTAAACAGAGTGGATTGAATTTTTTTTTTTGAAGATCATCCAATGGCAAGAGGAGGATCTTGGGTTGACCCCAGCAGGCGTGGGTTTACAGGTTCGGCCACATATGAACATTCAAGCAAATTAATAAAAAAAAGTCCAAAAGAAGTAAGAAAATTAACAAAAGATCTTATAAATGTGATTTTGAGAGAACATGAACTTTTCCAAAAATGGTCAAAGGTAGTTGATAATAACATGCAACCTTTTCATGTATTTGATGTTGCAGTACAATTCTCAGTATTAGATAAGTCAAGTGTTTCAGCCTTCCTAAAAGATTACTCTGAATGCCAAACAAAAATTCAACAACAGAATCAGCTACCAGCTCCTGTAAATCCAGAAAGGCCTCCAACATCGGGAGGTTTAGGGGGTTCTGATGATGGTTCTGTAACACTGCAAGATTTACACCATGTTTCAGAACCTGAGACCTCTCTCAAACTGGCCTCATATTACTCCAGAGCTACAGCGTCATTTGCTAAACAGATCCATGATCAGCTAAACACCAAGTATGGTGAGGATTTGGCTCGACTGCATGTTAAACGAGACAGTGCCAAAATTGAAGATGGTAGATTCACATGTCAACTTCTATCGACAGAGGTTGATGCTGTACCAATTGACTTTAGTGTTGACTTACATGTAGACAGTCTACAGCACAATGAGAAGATGTTGAAAAGCATGGCTGAAGCAGTTCATGACATGGAGATAGCTGGCTCAGACTCCTCCCATCATGGGAGTGAACACGTGGAGCGAGTTTCTAATGCTGTGGGAACAATGGGGCTCATGCTGGGGATGAGAGGAGCTGTTAAAGCCTTTGAACAGGGAAACATTAAGGATGGACTTGTGGGATCAGTACAGACACTGCACGGAGTAACAGGGATGACGCTGGCAGCTGTTGGAAAACAAGCAGAATCTCTGGAGGGCAGGATAGCGAGGTCAGCGGGAAAACTCCTGAGAAGCTCACCAATGAAACGCGTCATGCAGGTTCTGCCAATTGTTGGGATTGGATTTGGAATTTACAATGTGGAGGAAGATATCAAACGGCACGATGCTTTGGGATACATTGATGCGGTCCTAGATGGGGAAATGGTGGTGCTGGACATCGCTGAAATGGCTGTACCAGAGTTGGCCCCATTGATAGTGCCATTGAACCTGGCACTGTCAGTTGTTCGGATGATCATAGATGATGTTTACATGGGCATTCAGAATGAACTGAACAGTCTTCCAAAGGATGCTGGCTTTCTGACGAAGTTAGCCGCAGTTTTATTTGGATCGATAAAAGGGTTTTTTCATTTTGTAATTCATGTGGAAAGTTTTTTTTATGATTGGGGTCATGATGAAATTGAGCAGGGACATAAACTTGTTGAACAAATCTCAGATTATCATGAGTATTTCAAGGTGACACCCGGAAACAAGACCATTGATTTCAGTAGCGGAGGGTCTTCGTGGAATGGAGGGGGGATCCACTTTGCCCTTAAAAACCAGAGATTCTCTAGGCTCTGCATGGATTTTTTTGTTTCTTCTGATGAAATTCCTGTCAAAAAGTGCTGGAATATAGATACATCTGGCAGTAAAGACATTATTCTTGGCATAGGAGAGTCCCATCAGCTGAAACATAAAACATACAAAAAGAAAGTGTTTTTGTTCATACCAGCAGGCTCTGTGACAGTGGTTTCAGGTTATACATCTTTATCAGGGTCAAGATATGGGTATTACAACGGAAACAGGGAAGCAAACCGTTTCTTTGCTGTTCAGAATGCACAAGACAAGCAGACAATGGATGTCATGTTAAGCTATTATTACCACCTTCAAGGTGAACCAGGGGATGACACATTCTTTCTAGGACCTCAAAAGACGTATGTGACGGGATCTGGGGGAAAAGACACATACATTATTCCTAATGGCGGAGGAAAAACAACCATCAACAACTATGATCCTTCCAAGTCAATGGACACACTTGTGTTCAGTGTTGATTACAGTGATATTTCTGTGTCGAAGTCTGGAGCTGATGTTGTGTTCACTTATCAAGACTGCCATACTGTGACCATACACAACTGGTTTTCAGGGGAAGCATACCGTCATATGAACATGATGTCCAAAGATGGAGTACTATTTGTAATCTCCTCAACTGTTATTGCCTCCGTTCATTTGGTGGCCAGAGGAATCAACAAGATGTCTCAAAAAAACGGTGCACATGTGGACACGACTGAACGACACCTCAGGACTGTGACAAACATTCTGGGATCTCCATATAGTGACCGGCTAATAGGAAACAGAGAGAAGAATGTAATTGATGGAGGTGGAGGTGAGGACCACTTGATTGGTGGAGAAGGAGAAGACATATACATGGTGAAATACAGAGAGAGATCTAAAGTATGGATTGAAAATTACTCCATTGATAAAGCAACAGACCTGATCATAATAGATGCAAACCTTCATGACTTCACATTAAGAGTGGAAGGGGATCATATCATTCTACAGCCCTTTTATGACGTGATTCTTTCAAATTGGTTCAGATCAGAGGCAGACAGACACTTGCAAGTTCTCACAAAAGACCTGGTCACATTCACACTATCTGATAACAAGAGCGATTGTGTACTGAGTGATCCGTTCATTAAGTGTATAAGAAGTCAAAGCGTGGACTACAGCCACTCTTCTTCTGGTGTGGAGGTGGACCTGCAGAAGGACCAAGCTCTCCACAGTGTTACAGAAGTTCGGGGATCAGAGTTTAATGATGTCATCAAGGGGAATCACGAACGTAACACTATATTTCCAGGGAAGGGTGATGATTTTGTTGAGGGTCGAGGAGGAGAGGACTGGTATGTTATCACACCAGGTCAGGGTTTAAAAACCATCAACAACTATGCTCCAGACCGAGCCATGGACACCATGTTCCTGACAGAACAATATCAGCACATTACGAGTTCCTGTGAAGGAAACGACATCAAACTCTCAGTAAATGGTTCAGAAAGTGTGGTTTTAAAACACTGGTTTGATTCAAACACGTATCAACACCTCGCCTTTCAGACCACGGATGGAATAACATTTGAAGTCAGTTCCAGCCCCGCTAGCTGTGGAGGTTCTTTGATGCTGCCCTTAACTGTAGACTACAGAAATCAGGAAACCAGGCCCCTTACCTCAGAGTTAACGCAGCAGAAAGGGCTGGTTGTGTTCCAACCATTCACAACATTGTGTTTCATCTATAATGCTCATTCTGTAACCAGGGAAATGTGTGGTTACCAGGGCCGACAGATGATCATGAATAAAGATGAATCGGTGATTAACCTTTATGGATCCACTGGTTTTGATGTAATGATTGGAAACAACAACAGTAATTTGCTGGACCCTTTTACAGGAGGTGGACTAATGTTTGGGGGGGAGGGGAGAGACACTTATGTTGTCAAGCATGCGTATGGCCATGACTTACTGATTGATAACTTTGCAGAAGACGAGTCTGACGATACTGTGTTGGTGGACATGGATTTCCTCAGTGGTGGACAGATAATCCTGACCTCTGTTAATGAAGATCTGAACGTGAGCATCACTGATGGAGGAGGAATACTCCACATCTGTCTTTTGAAATACCACTCTAGCCCTAAACACCAACACCTCACCTTCCAGAGCTCTGATGGAGTCTTTTTCCATTTGAAAGATGGATCGGTGAATGAAAGCAACAGCCTCAGCTTGCCTCATGTTGAAGCATTCAAGGTGAACCTGAAAGAAACACCGGTCGACTGCCACTTGGACCTTCATGCTCAGAGGAACCTATCAACTGTTCACACAGTGCAAGGTTGTCCTTCCCTGTCCAATCACATCCAAGGTAACAATCAGCAGAACATTCTGATTGGAGGTTGGAAGAATGACGTGTTGGAGGGAGGCAAGGCAATGACCACCTTGATGGGAGGTGAGGGAAATGACCTCCTGATGGGTGGACTTGGAGACGACACACTGTATGGAGAGGGTGGAGAGGACACTATGACAGGGGGGTCTGGCTGGGACATCTTCGTCCCTGGACCAGGGGCTGATCTCGTGGACGGGGTCCAGAAAGAGACACGGTTCTGTACCAGGGAGACCATGAGAAGGGGGAGGGGGTTTATGTGAACCTGCTGACTGGAGAGTGTCGCCAGGCGGATGCGGAGGGGGATGTGTTGAAAGATGTGGAGAACCTCATTGGTTCCATCTATTCTGACGTCTTTGTGTCCGGGTTGGAAGCGACGCTCCTGAAAGGCTCAGACGGAAACGATATCCTGGTGTCTGCTGGTGGAGGAGACTACCTGGTGGGGTGGCGATGGAAATGATCTTTACATGCTGGCTTTTCACCAGGGCTCGCTCACGATTGACAACTGTGCCAAAGACAACAGCACAGATATGTTATACCTGAGTTCAGATTTCTCCCCAGAGTTTAATTGTCATCATTTGCGTGACGGCGTTGTCCTGACATTCTTTGGAGCAAATGAACTGAGAAGTGGACAGTTTGTTGAGGTTACTGTGCAGGGCTGGGTGAGTGATGAGCATGAGTGTGGTCACCTGGTGGTGGTGTTGGGAGAGATGGAGGTGTCAGTGGGCAGGATGTTGGAAGAGTGTTCCTTACGGGAACACGGAACCCGTTCGTTTATATCATCAAACCATGCATTATCTGTCTTGGTTGTCTTATACATATCTTGCACAATTTAATGAAGAATCTGAATTTTAAGAGGTGGTCCAATGCTAAATAGACGCATCTTTAAACAACAGATAGACATGCATCTTTATTGATTATTTCTTACATTTCCTGTATCTCTGTATATCTTTTTTTCATTTATTTTTTACAGCAATTCCACTGTGTTGCTTGTTTTCTGACTATGCCATTTCAATGCAGATACACACTGGATTTAATGGGTTTACTCTGGAACATTGTAGTGACAAAATATGTGCATCAGATCGTAGAATTATCAGTATAATAAAAGAAAGCAAATACATGTTATATGTTAAGGGGATTTGTTCATTAAAGTTACTGTTACTTACTGTTACTTACGCTGTTTGTCTTTGTTGTTTTGGATCCGCTTTATCATCTCCAGAGTTGAGTTCCAGCACAGAGACTACAGTCCATGGAGATCCATTTAGCGATTGCGTTGGTTAATTGAGCTCTCATGGTTAATTGAGCTCTCATGGTTAATTGAGCTCTCATGGTTAATTGAGCTCTCATGGTTAATTGAGCTGTCGTCTCTTTCTCTAGAGACTTGCCCTGGATGCACGACCACGCCTTGTTCCCGAGTGGCAGTGCTCGCGTTACTATTAGCATTAGATGTGCTTTGCCTGAAGACGATACTTCAGACTCGTTGTGCTTCGGTGGGAAGACAGCTCATCACTATAATATGTGCACACAGTTTTCGTTTCGTTTTATCTAAAGTTCCATCTGGAAGCTTTTTAAATCAGAATGTTTGTTCAACACGCCGGAGGATATCTCTTCAGTCATCGTGTTAGCTGAGTTTGCCATGTAATCACACAAAAACACGTATAAATCTGCGCTGGAAATACAGGAGGAAGTTTGGGTCAAACTTGGTAATGTGATTAATTTGATACATTTTTTTAAACACGTTTAGGTTTCCAGATGAATTGTAAGCGTTAACATTCACAGCCCTGATATATATATTCATTAAATAATATATATTCTATATATATTTATTAATTAGATAGATTATATACATATATATATACTCATTAGATAATATATTAATTAGATCATATACATTTGTAGCAATCTCAGGCACAATGCCACATAAGTGGCTTAGTTTGGGGCTCCTCCAAGGGCACAGGCCGTAGTGTTGTAATCCGGTTTATTGTAAAGTTGCAGGTAAAATGATGTGGAGCAGATAGTACCTGCTAGCACTCTCCTGAGTGTGTGTGCTGGTGGCTGACTTAACCTGTGGTGCACTGATTAGGCGATGCACCACTGACTTGCAGCCCCCCCCCAGACTCTAACTGGGCCAGGTGAGACTGTAGCCCCCCCCCCCAGACTCTAACTGGGCCGGGTGAGACTGTAGCCTCCCCCCCCGCAGACTCTAACTGGGCCAGGTGAGACTGTAGCCCCACCCCCAGACTCTAACTGGGCCAGGTGAGACTGTAGCCCCCCCAGACTCTAACTGGCCAGGTGAGGCTGTAGCCACACCCCCCAGACTCTAACTGGGCCAGGTGAGGCCAATTAAGCTATCCAGGCACCAACCACACACACGCCACACATTCCCAAAATATGATATATAAGTCATGTCCGTGTTTAGGTCTGGTAGTAATCCATTTCTTCTTCTGAATGATCAAAGTCATGTTGTGAGTTTTTTTGTCCCTTCCAGTCGCTGGGCGCCAGATCACATTAGTTGTGGTTCCACCGGTCCGCTTGTTTCCAGTCTAGACCCCGCCCCCAGAGACATGATTGGTCGAGCGTAAGAAAGTGAAACGCCCCTTTCACACAGATTTGAGCTCTTCTCCAATCAGACTTTAGATCATCATCAGTGCTGTGGTATGTCATGATACCAAAATATGATTAGCACAATAATCTGATGACCCAACATGTAGGCCTATGAGGACCCAACATGTAGGCCTATGAGGACCCAACATGTAGGCCTATGAGGGCCCAACATGTAGGCCTATGAGGACCCAACATGTAGGCCTATGAGGACCCAACATGCAGGCCTATGAGGACCCAACATGTAGGCCTATGAGGACCCAACATGTAGGCCTATGAGGGCCCAACATGTAGGCCTATGAGGACCCAACATGTAGGCCTATGAGGGCCCAACATGTAGGCCTATGAGGACCCAACATGCAGGCCTATGAGGACCCAACATGCAGGCCTATGAGGACAGGGTGCTCCTGTGGGGCCACACGCAGCTTATTGTAGAAGGTGTGGTGCCGATATACAGTATATATACCGGTAAGTCAAGATACCAAACTATGATTATCACAATAATCTGATGACCAAACATGTAGGCTGAGTACCCTCAGCCGGACCTAGACCTTAGGTCTACTATTAGTGGGGTCTGGACTGATGAGTATAACATGTTCTCTGATTTATGATGCAAACTCAGCATTAATGTTCAAATTACAACATGCAACATGTTGTGCTGTTTCCTTTCCCCATATCAATTACCTGGCCTATATAGGCTCCTCCTCTCCACATGCACTCTGCCAGATTGTTATCTTCGCTCCATGTATGCAAGACTCTCCAGCAATTCCCAGATCGATTACCCGTTGCCGACCCTGCCTGTCCCCGACCTTCCTGCCTCGCCTGGACTCCCGGAAAATGCATAAGCCTTCTGTTCCCGACCAGGATTCCTGCTTGTGCCTTTCCTGGTTCCTGTCTGGCCGTAACTGTGGCTGTTTGGTGTGTCTCCGCTGCCACAATGTTTCCTGGTTTCCTGATCCTCTGCCCTTCTGACTGCCAACCCTGTTTTGGACTCACTACCACAACGACGACGTCTTCTGCCCGACCCCAGTACCACTAACCCCATACGAAGCATCATGTGTGAGTTCTCCCATCCTGCTTCACTCACCTGCTGCCCGTTCCGACGTCCGCTCTTCAAGACCCGTGGATTCCACAAAGCCCATGTCCCAGTACCCCCACAGCCCTCCTGCCTGTGGACTATATATCCTGTTGTGTCACCCACACCCGTTACAGGTTCATCATCTCCATCATGAGGGTCCTAAACTTACACTCAGATCCCTCGCAACCATCCTGGCTACCTAGCTGGACATTACAACTCGCCAGGACATCCAAACAACTATTTAAGGTTCAGCAGAGTAAAGACAACTAGTGTACTGGACCCTTTAAGCCAGACAAGCGGTCGAACACATAGCAGACCTAGGAACTAATGCAGAACATTAACCATAAAGCAATTTACCAAGATTGGCAATCAAACAGAGTTGGAAATGATGTTGACATGTGCAATTTATTGCAAAGACTTAGCAGAGGTAGAAGGGTCATTTTGGAAGGACAATAAAGCGGTTTAAGAATGTATAGGTGTGGAAATGCGTGCCTGGTAGAGAATGAGGAGGTGTGTGGCTAGTGGAAGAGTTATAGGTATGATGCTAGTGAAAGCACATCACAATCCATAAGCAAGCCCAGTCAAGTTGTCCACAGACTATTTATGGCACAGTGACGTGCAACATAGACTAATGACAGCATGCAGTCATTTCCTCTTTTCACTGTAAATTGCGACAATCAATAATACAGAAACTTAGAGCAGACATTTAGAAGCACTTTCTGTGTACGATGCTGGGACCGGACTCATCATACTCCTGTTTGGAGATCCACATCTGCTGGAAAGTGGAGAGGGAGGCTAGGATGGAACCACCAATCCAGACAGAGTACTTCCTCTCTGGGGGAGCGATGATCTATACAGGAGGAGAGTGCAGGTAGGGGTTAGACAGTACAGAGACAGGTCATTAAGGAGCAGGTAGGGGTTAGACGGTACAGAGACAGGTCATTAAGGAGCAGGTAGGGGTTAGACGGTACAGAGACAGGTCATTAAGGAGCAGGTAGGGGTTAGACGGTACAGAGACGGGTCATTAAGGAGCAGGTAGGGGTTAGACGGTACAGAGACAGGTCATTAAGGAGCAGGTAGGGGTTAGACGGTACAGAGACAGGTCATTAAGGAGCAGGTAGGGGTTAGACGGTACAGAGACAGGTCATTCAGGAGCAGGTAGGGGTTCGACGGTACAGAGACAGGTCATTAAGGAGCAGGTAGGGGTTAGACAGTACAGAGACAGGTCATTAAGGAGCAGGTAGGAGTTTTGGGACAATTTTCACAAGGATTCCAACGAGGAGCCTGCAGGTATTGGGGATCAAACCTTGGCCAGAGTCACTCTAGTCACTAAAACAATACCTTAATTTTCATGGTGGGCGGTGCCAGGGAGGAGATCTCCTTCTGTATGCGGTCAGCTATGCCGGGGAACATGGTGGTTCCTCCGGACAGCACGGTGTTGGCGTACAGGTCCTTCCTGATGTCCACGTCACACTTCATGATGCTGTTGTAGGTGGTCTCATGGATACCAGCGCTCTCCATACCTGCCCACGGTGACACACGAGCCCTCATTGTGCAACAGTTATAGAAAAACCAAATCCTTGTGCCGGGCTCAAGTCATTACCCAGCATGTATGCCCATGACCCTAAAAACATGTTACACTTCCATGTGAATGAATATGACACATGGAAATGGCCTGCCAATGTTTGTGGCTCTGGGGAAACTATGACACGCTACCCAACCTCTTGGTAGGCCACTCCATTGCAGCCACAAATGTTTTTTTACATTTGTAGGCAGTGACAGACTGCTGCAGTCATGTTGTGACATTGAATACATTCATGAAAAATGTAAGGAGTAGTTTTAAAGTTAACTTTTATATTGACTTATTAAAAACATGACTTTGACATGATTTTCCGCAGCAATAAATGCATATTTTCAATGAAGATGGTAAACCCGACCAGCCCTGTCACTCACCGATGAAGGCTGGCTGGAAGAGGGTCTCGGGGCAGCGGAACCTCTCGTTGCCGATGGTGATGACTTGACCATCGGGCAGCTCGTAGCTCTTCTCCAGGGAGGAACTAGAGTTGGCCGTACTCATCTCAGCCTCAAAGTCCAGCGCGATGTAGCACAGCTTCTCCTTGATGTCGCGCACAATCTCACGCTCCGCTGAGACACAAATGACAAACAGTCAGCCGGCATCAGGCTGCACACCTGAGCTCAGCAAGACCTCCAACATCGGCCGTTACCTGTGGTGGTGAAGCTGTATCCCCGCTCTGTTAGAATCTTCATCATGTAGTCTGTGAGGTCTCGGCCCGCAAGGTCCAAGCGGAGGATGGCGTGAGGGAGAGCGTAGCCTTCGTAGATGGGCACCGTGTGACTCACACCATCACCAGAATCCATCACAATACCTGCACACACGCACATGTTAACACTTCAAACAGCCTAAGAAGCTGACATGAAAGAGCTGGTTTGTGACAACTAGAGAGCATGGTCTACAGCCAAGGTACACTCCTCAAGGCTCAAAGACGACATAATGCGGCCCCGCCCCTAACTAGAGGCATGTTGAGGACAGTTTGCCGAGTCCATACATGACCACATTCCTGGGGATGTTGCAAGAACTCTTACGCAACTCATATGCTGAGCAACACAGTGCAGCTCTGCGGTCGGCCGTTTGAGGATGTATTGAGAAGGAGAGGGCGCCTTACCAGTGGTGCGACCAGAAGCGTAGAGGGACAGTACAGCCTGGATGGCCACGTACATGGCCGGGGAGTTGAAGGTCTCAAACATAATCTGAAGAGGCCAGAAGAGCACAGCATTTAGAGAGACCTCCTCGGCAGAGAGGTGTCCAAAGAGCCACCGGCCTACAGACCTGGGTCATCTTCTCCCGGTTAGCCTTGGGGTTGAGGGGGGCCTCTGTGAGCAGGACAGGGTGCTCCTCTGGAGCCACACGCAGCTCGTTGTAGAAGGTGTGGTGCCAGATCTAGGAGACAGTAACTTGTTGAGTTGATGTTAGAAGCTCGCATAGGATTGTGGGTAACTGAAGCGCGAGCTAGCGTACCTTCTCCATGTCATCCCAGTTGGTGACGATGCCATGCTCGATGGGGTACTTCAGGGTCAGGATCCCGCGCTTGCTCTGGGCTTCATCTCCTACATAGCTGTCCTTCTGCCCCATCCCCACCATGACGCCCTGGAGGGGGGGTGGGGGGGTTAATGCAAGGCATGGCCATGTCGCAAGGCAAAACAGAACAGCTCTTCCTATGACTGCAAGTGTCTCTGGTACCTACCTGGTGTCTGGGCCGTCCCACGATGGACGGGAAGACGGCCCGGGGCGCGTCGTCCCCAGCGAACCCGGCTTTGCACATCCCGGAGCCGTTGTCCACCACCAGGGCCGCGACGTCGTCATCCATGTCTAGAGAGGAATTAAACCACGTTAAATCCACCAGACATTTATTAAGTCTAAGCCATTAAATACCTTCAGTGTCCAAGTCTGAGAAATCCTGAATCCAAGTAATGCACAAAGAATTGAATAATAAATATAACATCTCTAATCAGCAGTGCATGGAAGCAATATACACGTCAAGTATAAATATAAATATATAAATATAAGCCCCAATCTGTCTTAGATGAAAACTGTACGATGAAAACGGTCACATCATGAATCTAAACACCAGTCACGATCTTAAACGGCTGATCTGCTGTAGAGTTGGCGATGAACAAACTTCACTTCTGTTTAAAACCCGTCGACCTGCAAAATCACCGCCGAACTAACCCAACGTGGAGCTCAGGTGCGTCCTACCTGCGTTCCAGGGGCCTGCCTGTGTTCCATGTCCCTACCTGGGCTCCAGGGGCCTGCCTGTGTTCCATGTCCCTACCTGCGTTCCAGGGGCCTGCCTGTGTTCCATGTCCCTACCTGGGCTCCAGGGCCCAACCTGGGCTCCAGGGGCCTGTCTGTGTTCCATGGCCCTACCTGTGCTTCAGGGGCCTACCTGTGTTCTAGGGGCCCACCTGTGCTTCAGGGGCCTACCTGTGTCTGATGCTCTTCACGGGGAACCTCCTTGCAGTCTGAGCGCCTCAACCCAAAACATTCTGTTTTATTTGCAGCTGTTGTCTGGCGCAGCTCTCCATATAAGGCAAGGTTTTCACAGCGAGGCCTCTAATTGGTCGAGAAAACAGGTATAATTAACATGCACATGTCGGGATAACAGGTTTCTGAAAATTCCCCTCGGGAGCCGGCCGTTACGGTGGAGGGTGGAGGGAGGGTTCACCAAAATGTACAACAATGCAGCAGTTTTGTTTTTGAAAAAGTGTGAGTTGATGCAAACCTGAATTTCAAGTGGTTGAGGAAACTGGGCCAGCAGGACAAGAGAAATCATTGATAAGTGTTATCAATGGACGTGTTTAACTATAGAGACACACACACACACACACACACACACACACACACACACACACACACACACACACACACACACACACACACACACACACACACACACACACACACACACACACACACACACACACACACACACACACACACACACACACACACTCCGGTGTCAAGGGTGCAGGGTCTGGACAGGGAGCCATTCCATGTGACCTGATAAGTGCGATCTGTCAGGTAGGAAGTGAACCAGGACAGCGCAGTTCCAGTGATGCCAAGCTCTGCCAGAGTGGAGAGGAGAATCTGGTGGTTCACCACACCACACGCACACATTTTGGGATGTAACAGATATATTATATATAAGTCATGTCCGTGTTAAGGTCTGGTAGTAATCCATTTCTTCTTCTGAATGATCAAAGTCATGACAACATAATGTTGTTAGTTGTGGTTCCACCGGTCCAGTTGTTTCCTGTCTAGACCCCGCCCCCAGAGACATGATTGGTCGAGCGTAAGAAAGTGAAACGCCCCTTTCACACAGATTTGAGCTCTTCTCCAATCAGACTTTAGATCATCATCAGCGCTACGGTATGTCATGATACCAAAATAGGATTAGCACAATAATCTAATGACCCAACATGTAGGCCTATGAGAACCCAACATGTAGGCCTATGAGGACCCAACATGTAGGCCTATGAGGACCCAACATGCAGGCCTATGAGGACAGGGTGCTCCTGTGGGGCCACACGCAGCTTGTTGTAGAAGGTGTGGTGCCGATATATATATGTCAAGATACCAAACTATGATTATCACAATAATCTGATGACCAAACATGTAGGCTGAGTACTCTCAGCCGGACCTAGACCTTAGGTCTACTATTAGTGGGGTCTGGACCTATGAGTATAACATGTTCTCTGATTTATGATGCAAACTCAGCATTAATGTTCAAATTACAACATGCAACATGTTGTGCTGTTTCAGAATCAGAATCAGAATCCCCATATCAATTACCCGGGCTATATAGGCTCCTCCTTTCCACATGCACCAGATTGTTATCTTCGCTCCATGTATGCAAGACTCTCCAGCAATTCCCAGATCGATTACCCGTTGCCGACCCTGCCTGTCCCCGACCTTCCTGCCTCGCCTGGACTCCCGAAGAATGCATAAGCCTTCTGTTCCCGACCAGGATTCCTGCTTGTGCCTTTCCTGGTTCCAGTCTGGCTGTAACTGTGACTGTTTGGTGTGTCTCTGCTGCACAATGTTTCCTGGTTTCCTGATCCTCTGCCCTGCTGACTGCCAACCCGGTTTTGGACCCACTACCACAACGACAACGTCTTCTGCCCGACCCCAGTACCACTAACCCCACACGAAGCATGAGTTCTCCCATCCTGCTTCACTCACCTGTTGCCCGTTCCGACGTCCGCTCTTCAAGACCCGTGGATTCCACAAAGCCCATGTCCCAGTACCCCCCCAGCCCTCCTGCCTGTGGACTATATATACTGTTGTGTCACCCTGTACCTCAAGAGAACTTTATTGTTGTGCTGCGATTGAGTCCTACACACACCCGTTACAGGTTCATCATCTCCATCATGAGGGAGATGATTAGTTCTTCAAGGTCCTGAACTTACACTCAGATCCCTCGCAACCATCCTGGCTACCTAGCTGGACATTACAACTCGCCAGGACATCCAAACAACTATTTAAGGTTCAGCAGAGTAAAGACAACTACTGTACTGGACCCTTTAAGAGCAGTGATGCCTAGCCAGACAAGCGGTCGAACACATAGCAGACCTAGGAACTAACGCAGAACATTAACCATAAAGCAATTTACCAAGATTGGCAATCAAACAGAGTTGTAAATCATGTTGACATGTGCAATTTATTGCAAAGACTTAGCAGAGGTAGAAGGGTCATTTTGGAAGGACAATAAAGCGGTTTAAGAATGTATAGGTGTGGAAATGCGTGCCTGGTAGAGAATGAGGAGGTGTGTGGCTAGTGGAAGATGTATAGGTATGATGCTAGTGAAAGCACATCACAATCCATAAGCAAGCCCAGTCAAGTTGTCCACAGACTATTTATGGCACAGTGACGTGCAACATAGACTAATGACAGCATGCAGTCATTATCTCTTTTCACGGTAAATTGCGACAATCAATAATACAGAAACTTAGAGCAGACATTTAGAAGCACTTTCTGTGTACGATGCTGGGACCGGACTCATCATACTCCTGTTTGGAGATCCACATCTGATGGAAAGTGGAGAGGGAGGCTAGGATGGAACCACCAATCCAGACAGAGTACTTCCTCTCTGGGGGAGCGATGATCTATACAGGAGGAGAGTGCAGGTAGGGGTTAGACAGTACAGAGACAGGTCATTAAGGAGCAGGTAGGGGTTAGACAGTTCAGAGACAGGTCATTAAGGAGCAGGTAGGGGTTAGACAGTTACAGAGACAGGTCATTAAGGAGCAGGTAGGGGTTAGACAGTACAGAGACAGGTCATTAAGGAGCAGGTAGGGGTTAGACAGTACAGAGACAGGTCATTAAGGAGCAGGTAGGGGTTAGACAGTACAGAGACAGGTCATTAAGGAGCAGGTAGGGGTTAGACAGTTCAGAGACAGGTCATTAAGGAGCAGGTAGGGGTTAGACAGTACAGAGACAGGTCATTAAGGAGCAGGTAGGGGTTAGACAGTACAGAGACAGGTCATTAAGGAGCAGGTAGGGGTTAGACAGTACAGAGACAGGTCATTAATAACCTGTCTCTGTACTGTCTAACCGCTACCTGCTCCTTAAAGACCGGACTCCAAAAACAACTCACTGTGTGTGAGTATCTGGCTGTTAAACTGAAGTGTGTGTGTGTGTGTGTGTGTGTGTGTGTGTGTGTGTGTGTGTGTGTGTGTGTGTGTGTGTGTGTTGTGTGTGTGTGTGTGTGTGTGTGTGTGTGTGAGTGTGTGTGTGTGTTGCAGTCCAGACTCTAACTGGGCTGAAGCCACCAACCACACACACACTCTACAGACTCCACCGCTATTGATCGTGATGTTATTTCTCTGGTTAAATAAAGGTTCAATAAAATAAATAAAATAGTACTTGAGCAAACCGTTCAGTATCAGTGGTTCCATGTCGGCTCGGACTGCGGCCAAACATCTGAAGATGAAAGCTAATGTGAGGTTTGAGGGTTCCGGAGCCCTGGAGAGACTTCACCTGAGACCCTGGAGAGACCCAGACCTCACCTGAGACCCTGGAGAGACCCAGACCTCACCTGGGGCCCTGCGGTGGCCGGCCGGTGTTGACTCCACCGCCGGCCCCTGCGCTGCTGGAGGACTTGGCTGTGAGGGGCCGTTCCTGTGGCTTGAGGGTAGACCGAGAGGAGGAAGTCTTTCAATACAGAACCTTGTGAGACTCCTGGCTTCTCTCCTCCTCGCTGTGCAGGACGCACCTCCTGGCACCTCCTGGCACCTCCTGGCTGCTCCTGGCTGCTCCTGGCTGCTCCTGGCTGCTCCTGGATGGGTGCCCATGTGATCGGAACCGTTTGGAGATGGATGCGGTTCTGCTGTAGGAACTCTGAGGAACGTTACTCACACACACACTCACACACACACACACACACACACACACACACACACACACACACACACACACATAGGGCCAAGACATGCACACATACACACACAGACACACAGACACACACACACACACACACACACACACACACACACACACACACACACAGGGCCAAGACATATACACACATACAGACACACACACACACACACATGCACACACAGATATACACATACACACACACACACACACTCAGACAGTCAGTAAAAAGTGTAATATTTGCTTTGGAAGTTTGAGGGTGAATTTGTTGACTCAATAAGACTTCTAGTCAGGCGGTTGTACTTCAACTCTTAAATGTACTTTATGACACTTTCTACTTCTAACAACTACGTCAGGACGTGTGTCACGGATCTATCAGCTGATGTGTTGTTGTCATACGTTCCCATGACAACAACACAACACGCATCATGTGACCTGCTGCCGTACACAACTCCGGCTCTAAATGATCCTTCATGGTGAGGCTCGTCCATGTTGTGACCTCTGACCTCTGGTCAAGAGCTCTAGAACCAGAACCAAACCAGCAGTTTCAAAGTAAAAGACCTCACTGGTGCTTTACTTTGAAACTTTGAAACTGTATATGCTGTAGGTGTGTGTGTGTGTGTGTGTGTGTGTGTGCTGGCGTGTGCACATCAGTGTGTATTTGTTGTTGATTCTCAATGTTTGTGTGCGCGCGTATGTGTGTATGTGTGTTTGTGTCCGTGTGTGTGCGTCTGCGTGCATGGGTGTACGTGCGTGTGCTTGTGTGTGTGTACGTGTGTGTGTGTGTGTGTGTGTGTGTGTGTGTGTGTGTGTGTGTGTGTGTGTGTGTGTGTGTGTGTGTGTGTGTGTGTGTGTGTGTACGTGTGGATGTGTGTGTGTGTGTGTGTGTGTGTGTGTGTGTGTGTCTGTGTGTCTGTGTGTGTATGTGTGCATGTCTTGGCCCTATGTGTGTGTGTGTGTGTGTGTGTATGTGTGTGTGTGTGTGTGTGTGTGTGTGTGTACTGCAGGTCTAAGCAGCACCAGATGCTGACCTCAGAGTCTTCCTGGAAACACAAATTTGTCAAAATGAAGCCGAAGAAGAGCTTGAGTTTAGGTGAGTGTAACACACACACACACACACACACACACACACACACACACACACACACACACACACACACACCGTCTCCCCTCTCCTCACTTTACATCCCGGCCTCTCTGTCTGCATCAGGACCGTCGTGACTCTTCAGTCGTCACCTTGGCGATAAGAATGATGTCATCTTTATTCACAGCACGGGACCTAGCTCTGTCCCGGGACCTAGCTCTGTCTCGGGACCTAGCTCTGTCTCGGGACCTAGCTCTGTCCCGGGACCTAGCTCTGTCCCGGGACCTAGCTCTGTCTCGGGACCTAGCTCTGTCTCGGGACCTCGCTCTGTCCCGGGACCTAGCTCTGTCCCGGGACCTAGCTCTGTCCCGGGACCTACAGTATCTCTGTCCCGGGACCTAGCTCTATCCCGGCACCTAGCTCTGTCCCGGGACCTACAGTATCTCTGTCCCGGGACCTAGCTCTATCTCGGGACCTAGCTCTGTCCCGGGACCTACAGTATCTCTGTCCCGGGACCTAGCTCTATCCGGGACCTAGCTCTGTGCTGTATGACCTGGGGACCGGAGAACACAATAACAGAACAATAAGGTCTCCGTCAGACACATGGAACGCGGTGAAGGTTCGCTTTCCAAACCCTCAGCCGTTCTGTCACCACGTTAATGTGCTTATAATGGTCGCTTAAAAATAGACCGATTGATATTCCAACGAGACGCAATTCAGTGGAAACGATCTGTAATTAGTTTTTTAATCTCTTGAAGATGTGAAGATGTGACGCAAAAACAAAAGTCATGTTTCAGATCTTGATACACGACTTCCATTTCCTTCGTCAAATAGCCGAAGAAAAATAACTCTCATTTTAACTGTCGTGCAGCTGGGCTGGTCTCCACGTACTGGTCCACACAACACACACAACACACAACATACACAACACACACAACACACAACATACACAACACACACAACATACACAACACACACAACACACAAACACACAAACACAACAACACACAACACACACAACACCACCAACATACACACAACACACCACACACAACACACAACATACACACAACACACCACACAACACACACAACACACAACATACACACAACACACCACACAACACACACAACACACCACACCACACACAACACACACAGCACACAACACACACAACACAACACACACAACACACACAACACACACAAACACACAACACACACACCACACACCACACACCACACACCACACACAACACACACAACACACAACACACACAACACACACCACACACCACACACAACACACAACGCACAACACACAACGCACAACACACACAACACACACACCACACACAACACACACAACACACACAACACACACAACACAACACACAACACACAACACACAACACACAACACACACAACACTACAGCGACCAGCGAGATCTGATCTGCCTGCTAATGCTGCTCTGCCTCAATGCTTAACATATTGTCCTCATCTCTCTCTCTCTCTCTCTCTCTCTCTCTCTCTCTCTCTCTCTCTCTCTCTCTCTCTCTCTCTCTCTCTCTGATTGGCTGTGGAAGTGATCATGTTATCTACTTAAGGGCCAGCAGGTTGACCGGCTGACACCACCTGGCCCCGCCCCCTCCCGGCGGCCGGTCGCTCTCACATGCCTCCCATTATGTCGGCCATTAGCCCTTTAGCGCGCGGCTCGTCGCGGCTAATCGCGGCTAAACACTGAACAAACACATTTGGCTAATAGGTCACCGCCACCGCCGCCGCTCTTGATTGGCTGGTAGCCGCCGGGGCCCCGGGTGTCGTGGCGAGGTTACCGGGACGACGGGACGTGTGTGAGCGTAAAATGTGCGAACACGCACGCCAGCGCAATTACACACGTGTGTGTGTGTGTGCGGACACGCGGTGGCCACCCAGAAACACGCCAGCATCAACACGCAGCGGCTGTCAGCGTGACGTCGCCGTGGAGACGACCGGATGGACCAGGACACGTCTGAGGGCCTCAAGACCCGGACCTGAACCCTGCCAGGGGTCAAGGGACACACAGGTGGAGGTGGTGGTGGTGGAGGTGGTGGTGGTGGTGGTGGTGGTGGAGGTGGTGGTGTTGGTGGTGGAGGTGGTGGTGGTGGTGGTGGTGGTGGTCGTGGTGGTGATGGTGGTGGAGGACGAGGTGGTGGTGGTGGAGGACGAGGTGGTGGACGAGGTGGTGGTGGTGGTCGTGGTGGTGATGGTGGTGGTGGTGGTGGTGGTGGTGGTGGTGGTGGTGATGAAGATGATATATAAATAGCCATATCAATATAAATATAGATTGTGATTCGTTTAGACAATTTTGATGTCTCAGTCATATTTCTTTGTGCCTTCGTGTGTAGTTTGGGTTTCCAGTTTTTTAATTCTTCAGAATAATGTAAATGTTGAAGAGTTGTTGTGTGTATTTAATCCACACTGGTTGTCTCTCTCTCTCGCTCGCTCTCTCTCTCTCTCTCTCTCTCTCCCCCGCTCTCTGTGTGTCTGTGTGTCTCTCTCCCAGCCTCTCTCTCCCTCTCTGTTTACTCTGCTGGCCGTCTGCGGACCCGAGGGGGTGGAGGCCGCTCGGGTTCTCAGGGAAACGGCAAATCTCCACAGAGCTGATATCAAAATAGTTTAAAATGTGAGTGGTCTGATAGTTCCCAGTGAGCGGCGAGGGGAGCGGAGCCGAGCCAAACACTTCCAGACCCGGCGGCCAACAGAATGTAAACAGACAAGGGAGGGAGAGAGAGAGAGAGAGAGAGAGAGAGAGAGAGAGAGAGAGAGAGAGAGAGAGAGAGAGAGCGAGAGACACAGAGGAACCTGTTGCATCTCTCTGCGGTACACCAGCAGCAGCAGGTCCAGCTGGTTTACACAAAACTGAAGCATCCCAGCATTTTTTTGGTGTTCTTCGTTAAAATAAATCCTTGTTATTGTTGATGTGTTTTGCGAAGGAAGTGATGCAGGCCATGTGTGTGTGTGTGTGTGTGTGTGTGTGTGTGTGTGTGTGTGTGTGTGTGTGTGTGTGTGTGTGTGTGTGTGTTTGTCAGCCCAAACCACATGACAATTCCACACAGAGATTGTTTAAATGATCAATTAGCGACAGAAAGCATGTTGTGTTTCTGTACGTTTTTACTGTATATCAAGACCATCGCGGGGCCGACATAAAACAGAACTCAACTCAAAGTGAGCTGAGTTCGTCGGCCAAGTGCACGACGGGACGGGCGCTTCCTTGTTTATGGGATGGAAGCTGCTGGGGTTCGTTTCCACGGCGACGTCTTGTTTGGTGTTTGCTTCGCGAGGGCGTTCCCGTGGTTACGACAAGCGATGCGGCCTGCCGAGAGACGGCCGACGGGGGAATCGTGGTCGGGGCGGTGACGTGACATTTGTCCTTCTGTGTTTACTCCCCTCCTCCCGGGGTCACGGCGGCGTGGTTCATAAGATCGAGCGGAGCATGAATATAATATATCATAAAACATCACTTTCTCAGACATGTCTGCGTTGACGTGCTTCCGGACACGACAACGGATCGTATCGTTATGGTAACGACGTATTAACGGTCCTAAAGCGCGACGGAGGACTCCCCGACGCGCTTGGAAACACACGCTGAACCGCGTCGGTCACTTCAGGGTCCATAAAAACACATCATCGTCTCGGACAATGCGGTAAGAAAAAAAAACGCGGCGCTCGTCCAGCGGAGAGTCGCGAGCGTGCGGCTAACGCGTTGTGAAATATTGTCGTATTGTGTGTCACGGCCCTAATTCACTCCATCGCTGCAAATTATGTGCAGCATATTTGCAAGTCAAAGGCATTTGTCTGCATATACAGTATATATATATATATATATATATATATATACTGTATATATAGTATATATAGTATATATAGAGAGAGAGAGAGGCGGGGGGGTTTCTCCTCGGTGTTTATTTGCTGCCGTGTTGTTCTCTCAGCGTCGCAGGACATCACTCGCCGTTACTCCGGCCGCTTTGAGCCGCGCTGCATCAGCTGAAAGCAATTTGGCCGTGAGTGCAGCTGCCAGACGGATAAGACTTTCCTCCTCCTCCTCCTCCTCCTCCTCGCGTTCACTTTGAAACGCTCCGGGTTTCTCTTTCCTTTTTTTCTCCGCTCTCCATCCAAAATACACAAGGCGGCCAAATTGCTGACATGTGTGCGAGGGGGGGGGGGGGGGGGGGGGGGGGTAGGGGGGCATCGGGACGAATTCTTCGGCGGCCCGCCGTGCGAGACCCACCGTGTTTATTTTAAAGAGCACTGAACACTTTAGCACTATTAAGAAACATGTCATATAGTAAACTAAAGGTTTCCTCCCAGGAAAACCCCCCCCTGTCCGTTTATTTGGCTTTCACGAAACGTTATTTTAGTTTTGACTCACGAGCGGCCAGCGTTCACAACCACGCAAACAGTTGGGCGGCCGGTCAGACCTGTGTAGCGCGCTGTAGGATGCTAAGAGTTTAGCGCGGGATGCTAACCGGCTAGGTCCTAGCCCATCCTCCGTGCTACACAAGTCCGACGACCCCATCTTTACCTTTTCAATCAAGGCCTGAACAGAACCCAGGATCGGTCTAACAGTGGCTCACAGTCCTCACAAAGCATAACATGTCCATCAATATATATCCATCCATGTACTGTGTCACCATATATCCAAAATATATCCATCCATGTACTATATATCCAATATACAGTATATCCATCCATGTACTGTGTAACCATATATCCAATATATATATCGTCTGTATCCGTGTCTCTCTGTCTTTGTGTGTTTTTGTACAAATCATTCAAGAGTAACGAACAGCAACAGACTTCATAAACCATCACCTCCTAGACCGAGAGCACTCCTACTGTACAGGAGAGGAGAGGACGAGAGACACAGAGGGAGAGAGAGAGAGAGGAGAGGAGAGGAGAGGAGGAGGAGAGAGAGAGAGAAAGGGGGGGCGAGAGAGAGAGACAGAGAGAGACAGAGAGAGAGAGAGAGAGAAGAGAGACAGAGAGAGACAGAGAGAGAGAGAGAGAGGGGAAAGGAGAGGAG
>PIJE02000810.1:63220-68220 GCA_002895965.2 Coryphaenoides rupestris | reverse complement strand
CATCACATGTGCCACCGGTCTGTAGTCACTGTGGCTGCAACAAGCAACCAGCAACGCTTTCTCAGGTCTGTAAATGCAGCTGAGATGAGACATCTAGTAGTTACGTGTCCTTACCTGTCACTACCTGTAGCTACCTGTCACTACCTGTAGCTACCTGTCCTACCTGTCACTACCTGTAGCTACCTGTCACTACCTGTCCCTACCTGTCACTACCTGTCGACTACCTGTAGCTACCTGTCGCTACCTGTCCCTACCTGTCGCTACCTGTCGCTACCTGTCACCTGGGCACGGTGGCACAGTGCTTGCACTGCTGCCTCACAGCAAGAAAGGTCCTGGGATCGATTCCCGCCTGGGCGCTATTAACTGTGGGGTGCCCAGGTGGGTGATTCTCCCGGCCTTTCTGTGTGGAGTTTGCATGTTCTCCCCGTGCTCCGAGGGGTCTCCTTACGGAGTAAAAAGAACCCCAATTAAAAACATGTGAAGATCGCCTCTCCTGTCACATCCCTGACCAAGCTGTGGACGTTCAACCTGGAAGCTGCTGGTCCCCGGGCGCCGTTGAGTTGGCTGCCCACTGCTCTGCTGGCCGCAGGATGGGTTAAATGCAGAGGACAATTTCCACGGGCCACCCTCCCTGCATGCGCGTGGTGTGTGTTGGCGGCCACCACTTCCCCGCTGTGTTGTTGTGTGAACCAATACGTGTGGATTAATAAAGAGATCTTCTTCTTCTTCTTCTTCTTCTTCTTACCTGTCACTACCTGTGACTACCTGTCGCTACCTGTCACTACCTGGTCACTACCTGTGACTACCTGTCCCTACCTGTAGCTACCTTCACTACCTGTGACTACCTGTCCCTACCTGTAGCTACCTGTCACTACCTGTCACTACCTGTCCCTACCTGTCGCTACCTGTCCCTACCCGTCGCTACCCGTCCCTACCCGTCGCTACCCGTCGCTACCCGTCCCTACCCGTCGCTACCCGTCCTACCCGTCGCTACCCGTCGCTACCCGTCGCTACCCGTCCCTACCGTCGCTACCGTCGCTACCCGTCGCTACCCGTCCCTACCCGTAGCTACCCGTCGCTACCCGTCCCTACCCGTAGCTACCCGTCGCTACCCGTCGCTACCCGTCACTACCCGTCACTACCCGTCCCTACCTGTAGCTACCTGTCGCTACTGTCCGCTACCCTGTCCCTTACCTGTCGCTACCTGTCGCTACCTGTCCCTACCTGTCGCTACCTGTCCCTACCTGTCGCTACCTGTCCCTACCTGTAGCTACCTGTCGCTACCTGTCGCTACCTGTCGCTACCTGTCCCTCCTGTCGCTACCTGTCGCTACCTGTCGCTACCTGTCCCTACCTGTCGCTACCTGTCCCTACCTGTCACTACTGTCACTACCTGTCCCTACCTGTCACTACCTGTCACTACCTGTCCCTACCTGTCGCTACTGTCGCTACCTGTCGCTACCTGTCGCTACCTGTCCCTACCTGTCACTACCTGTCCCTACCTGTTCCCTACCTGTCACTACCTGTCCCTACCTGTCCCTACCTGTCACTACCTGTCCACTACCTGTCCCTACCTGTCACTACCTGTAGCTACCTGTCCCTACCTGTCACTACCCTGTCCCTACCTGTCACTACCTGTAGCTACCTGTCCCTACCTGTCACTACCTGTCACTACCTGTCACTAACCTGTCCCTACCTGTCAACTACCTGTAGCTACCTGTCACTACCTGTCACTACCTGTAGCTACCGGCCACTAGTAACCACGGCAACATCAAACAATTCATCTAAATATTCTACAGCAATAACAACTCAGGTGGTCTGGTGTGTGTGCGTGCGTGCGTGCGTGTGTGTGTGTGTGTGTGCATGTGTGACTGTGTATGTGCGTGAGTGACTGTGTGTGTGTGTGACTGTGTGCGTGCGTGAGTGACTGTGTGTGTGTGTGTGTGTGTGTTGTGTGTGTGTGTGTGTGTGTGTGTGTGCCTCTCAGATCTCAGGGCTTCATGAGAGCAGACGACCAACGTAAACAAATCAAGCCCCCCCCCCCCACCCCTCAGAGGTTCTCAAATCAAGTGCACCCACATGTTGTTGTGGAGAAACTAATGCATCGACACACAACACACACACACACTACAGAATACACACACACCCACACACACATCACTACACACAACACACACACGCAACACACACACACTACAGAATACAGTGTGTGTGTGTGTGTGAGTGTGTGTGTGTGTGTGTGTGTGTGAGAGTGTGCGTCACCATTGTATGATGTCGTTTATTCTTTGGAAAATTCAACAAGAGCTTATAGCGAGCAGTGAGCCGCTTTCTAATAATAATAACATAATAATACTATTATAAGTACTATACTACTATAATACTAATAACCACCCCAGAACCTCCATCCCAGAACCTCCACCCCAGAACCCCCCCCACCAGAACCTCCACCTCAGAACCTCCATCCCAGAACCTCCACCCCAGAACCCCCCCCACCAGAACCTCCACCTCAGAACCTCCACCCCAGAGCCTCCGCCAGGCGGGCCATAGCTCCAGGATTGTGTTTCTCTCCTCAGCCCCGAGCTGCTTCCTCCCGGTGCTGAGGAGTCAAACGCCGCTGACCTCCTGCTTCCTGAGGAGGAGGTGCTGCTGCCACGAGCCTCGGGGCCTCCGCCGCCAGGCTCCTCCCCCTCCTCCTCCACCGCCTCCCCCCCCACCGGTCCGTCTGGACGTCTGCTTTGTACTCCCAGAGCCCTTTCTCCTTCGATTAATAGTCAGTCTGAGTAGCGCTGGTGTGTCGGCCATTTTGTTTGTTTGTTTGCCTCCCCCCTCTCCTCCATCCATCCTTTTATTACCTGACGTCTACCTGCTCAACCGCTGAGTAGAGCTTTTAATTAGAGAATAATTATTAGATGATCAACCCGACCAGCTGATTAATACCATGACTATTAAATACCCAGCAGAAGATAAGATAGAACTTTATTAATCCCGAAGGAAATTCTTGTGCCAGGTTGCATAGCAATAAAGTACAATAAAACAATAGAGAAATACACAGAAGAATAAAAAGTCAAGTCCAACCCTGTTCTCCCAGAGCAGCTTCTGAAGATACACAAATAAAAATCACGTTAGCAGACGGGCGATCAATCGTGTGACGCTTTCCTGGCACCGCGAGCGATGTTCCACAGGACGAGACCCCCAGCACATCCACCGACAATACAAGACATAACCACCTGAAAATAAAATCAAACCGTAACAACAATCTACAGCACAACGANAACAATACTGTAGCTACCTGTCCCTACCTGTCACTACCTGTAGCTACCTGTCACTACCTGTAGCTACCTGTCACTACCTGTAGCTACCTGTCCCTACCTGTCACTACCTGTAGCTACCTGTCACTACCTGTCGCTACCTGTCACTACCTGTCGCTACCTGTCACTACCTGTCACTACCTGTCACTACCTGTAGCTACCTGTCCCTACCTGTAGTACCTGTCACTACCTGTCACTACCTGTAGCTACCTGTCACTACCTGTAGCTACCTGTCCCTACCTGTCGCTACCTGTCACTACCTGTCACTACCTGTAGCTACCTGTACTACCTGTCGCTACCTGTCACTACCTGTCACTACCTGTAGCTACCTGTCCCTACCTGTCACTACCTGTCGCTACCTGTCACTACCTGTCCCTACCTGTCGCTACCTGTCGCTACCTGTCACTACCTGTCACTACCTGTGACTACCTGTAGCTACCTGTCACTACCTGTGACTACCTGTCCCTACCTGTCGCTACCTGTCACTACCTGTGACTACCTGTCCCTACCTGTCGCTACCCGTCCCTACCCGTCGCTACCCGTCGCTACCCGTCGCTACCCGTCGCTACCCGTCGCTACCCGTCCCTACCCGTCGCTACCCGTCCCTACCCGTCGCTACCCGTCGCTACCCGTCGCTACCCGTCGCTACCCGTCGCTACCCGTCGCTACCCGTCCCTACCCGTCGCTACCCGTCACTACCCGTCCCTACCCGTCGCTACCCGTCGCTACCTGTCCCTACCTGTCACTACCTGTCCCTACCTGTCCCTACCTGTCGCTACCTGTCGCTACCTGTCACTACCTGTCCCTACCTGTCGCTACCTGTCCCTACCTGTCACTACCTGTCACTACCTGTCCCTACCTGTCGCTACCTGTCGCTACCTGTCGTTACCTGTCCCTACCTGTCACTACCTGTCCCTACCTGTCACTACCTGTCACTACCTGTCACTACCTGTCACTACCTGTCCCTACCTGTCACTACCTGTCCCTACCTGTCACTACCTGTCACTACCTGTCCCTACCTGTCACTACCTGTAGCTACCTGTCACTACCTGTCACTACCTGTAGCTACCGGCCACTAGTAACCACGGCAACATCAAACAATTCATCTAAATATTCTACAGCAATAACAACTCAGGTGGTCTGGTGTGTGTGCGTGTCTGTGTGTGTGTGAGTGTGTGCATGTGTGCTGTGTGCGTGGTGATGTGTGTGTGTGTGCGTGTGTGTCTGTGTGTGTGCCTGTGTGTGTGTGTGTGTGTGTCTCTCGTCTCGCTCTTGCTCTTTCTACCTCAAAGTAAATGCGACACTTTCAAATAGCCCCCCCCCCAATCCCTCATGAGGTTCTTCAAATCAAGTGCACCACATGAGACACTACAGAATACACACACACCCACACACACATCACTCTACACACAACACACACACACTACAGAGTACACACACACGCAACACACACACACTACAGAATACAGTGTGTGTGTGTGTGAGTGTGTGTGTGTGTGTGTGTGTGAGAGTGTGCGTCACCATTGTATGATGTCGTTTATTCTTTGGAAAATTCAACAAGAGCTTATAGCGAGCAGTGAGCCGCTTTCTAATAATAATAACATAATAATACTATTATAAGTACTATACTACTATAATACTAATAACCACCCCAGAACCTCCATCCCAGAACCTCCACCCCAGAACCCCCCCC
>PIJE02000810.1:51790-56255 GCA_002895965.2 Coryphaenoides rupestris | reverse complement strand
AAAGAGAGAGATGTCCGAACAGATTCGTTTGCATTATTTGTAGGAAATCCAACCCCCAGAGTGACTTAATCCGGTCTCCAGATAATGAGTTAGATTACAAGTCCTTCACTTTGAAACTACTTGGAACAGAATTACTACTCGTTTCAAAGTAGAAGTAGAGAATAGTAGCTCAGAGTGTCCCCAACCCTAGTAGAGAGCTCAGAATGTCCCCAACCCTAGTAGAGAGCTCAGAATGTCCCCAACTCTAGTAGAGAGCTCAGAATGTCCCCAACCTAGTAGAGAGCTCAGAATGTCCCCAACCCTAGTAGAGAGCTCAGAATGTCCCCAACCCTAGTAGAGAGCTCAGAATGTCCCCAACTCTAGTAGAGAGCTCAGAATGTTCCCAACCCTAGCAGAGAGCTCAGAATGTCCCCAACCCTAGCAGAGACCTCAGAATGTCCCCAACCCTAGTAGAGGGCTCAGAATGTCCCCAACCCTAGTAGAGACCTCAGAATGTCCCCAACCCTAGCAGAGACCTCAGAATGTCCCCAACCCTAGCAGAGACCTCAGAATGTCCCCAACCCTAGTAGAGAGCTCAGAATGTCCCCAACCCTAGTAGAGACCTCAGAATGTCCCCAACCCTAGCAGAGACCTCAGAATGTCCCCAACCCTAGCAGAGACCTCAGAATGTCCCCAACCCTAGTAGAGACCTCAGAATGTCCCCAACCCTAGCAGAGACCTCAGAATGTCCCCAACTCTAGCAGAGACCTCAGAATGTCCCCAACTCTAGCAGAGACCTCAGAATGTCCCCAACTCTAGTAGAGACCTCAGAATGTCCCCAACCCTAGCAGAGACCTCAGAATGTCCCCAACCCTAGTAGAGAGCTCAGAATGTCCCCAACCCTAGTAGAGACCTCAGAATGTCCCCAACCCTAGCAGAGACCTCAGAATGTCCCCAACTCTAGTAGAGAGCTCAGAATGTCCCCAACTCTAGCAGAGACCTCAGAATGTCCCAACACATGGAGAGAAGACTGCAGCCAAACTTGCCCATTTCTCTGTATATCCACAGAGGACCACGGAAGCAGTCAGGGAGCCCAGAATAACAGAGTGGTGGGACATTCACTGTGACTGCTCACTTATGATTGACTCTTGTGTATACACCCTTCTACTGTTATGTCTGCGCAAGCTGGCCTGACGATGGAAAAAAGCGACAACAATAATACGACAACAACAATGTAATGTTTTGCCTGAGCCACGGCCAAGCTAAACACATGACAGGTTAAAGTAGGACGGCTGGGCTTTTCAGCACCGATGGTTCCTTCTAATTAAGGCGCAAGGTTGAGACACGTTCTGGCACTTTCTCCCACAACAGCTGACATCTTCAAAGTTTGAGCCGAAATGATCGAGGAGGAATCATTTCAATCCCGCCCACAGCTTCCGAGGTCGGCCGCTGCCCATCCACGACTTGACACGAGTTCTCCATTATTATTACAGTCTGTGATTTTGATATTGATACCACAAAGTAATAATGACAACCAACAAGATGCATATTCACCCAAATGTGGTGAAGCCATTGCAGCCACTCGTGAACGTTGACGACACATTACGACACACGTTCCAGAGGCAAACAGGTAAGCTATACGCGCTAAACGACTTCACTGTGAGGAGGTTAGCATTAGCGGCGGCTAGTATAAACAAGCCTTTAGCGGACGGAGTCGTCGTGACGCCTGGCTCAGACTAGCAGACACCACCACACACCACCGTATTTACATATGCTAATACTAACTGACCGCTAAATATTACGTTTGGCCGGTCCCGGCATTAAGGCGTCTACTCGCACAGTGATTCATTTCAAATGTCTTCCCATTCATAATGAAATATGAAGAGTTATGTCATCGGAAGCATTTGGCTCGTGTCAGACAAGACGTGACGGTGTTGACGTGGCTGATCCAACACCATCTGGGAAGACATTAAGATGGCCCCCGAGACAGTCGCTAACCGTCCTGCCAGGCATGGTGAAGCGTGGTGTGCTTCATAAACACTTATTAAACCTACTAACATACTAATATTATACCGTTCTGATTGTTGGCCTCACAATCGGCTTTTGTCCTCATGCTTTGGACAAAAGCATCTGCTAATGAATGCACATGAATGCTAATTATTAATGCCGTGTTTCGGCAGCAATCTAGTCTCTGCTCCTGAAAGTTTCCCAAAATCATCCATCAGCCAGCCAAAAGAATCCCAAATATGTTAAGCTGTGATATGGAAATCCAGGTCTAATGGCTAGATGAACTAGAACCAGGTCTAAAGACTTGATGAACTAGAACCAGGTCCAATGACTAGACAAATAGAACAAGGTCCAATGACTAGACAAATAGAACCAGGTCCAATGACTAGACAAATAGAACCAGGTCTAAAGACTCGATGAACTAGAACCAGGTCTAAAGACTTGATGAACTAGAACCAGGTCTAGTAACTAGATGAACTAGAACCAGGTCTAGTGACTAGATGAACTAGAACCAGGTCTAAAGACTCGAACTAGAACCATGTCTAGTGACTAGATGAACTAGAACCAGGTCTAGTGACTAGATGAAATAGAACCAGGTCTGATGACTAGATGACCAGGACCCAGGTGGTCTGCTGACGAGATGACCAGGACCCAGGCGGTCTGCTGAACAGGGTTTACCTGAAGAAGTTCATTGCACAGGCGTTGACCTGCTTCCCCTCCTCCAGACACTTCCGGGGGTCCTTCTCCTCCCATCGGCAGAGCATGAACTCCTTGTTGGGTTTGTCACACTGGGAGCCGTAGTGGTGGGCGGCCGCCTTCAGCACGGCCGACGACACCTGTACCTGTAGACCCAGACCACACCAACCGTGAGCACCGTGAGAGCCCAGCAGAGGGACTGACCTGGGAGTTACGCCTGCATCCACTCTAAAGGTTACAGTCAGGGCATTTAGACCTGTGAGAGTGAAACAGTCACCTGAACAGGTGCATGGTGCTTGTCTCATATGGCATTTAGATAAGATAACGTGCAATATTAATATTACTGCCCAGCATCATGTGCTATATTATTATTAATATCATCTTATATCATAGTTATCTCTAAATATTACCTGTAATACTACCTCTCATCTCCTCTCATCATCATGTGCAATATTCTTAATGTCATGTCCAATACCTCTCCTACATTACCTTTCAACGTTATGCGTAATATTCTTAATATTCTGGTGCAATACGTCCCCTAATCATTATTATTATCACAGTATTACACTTCAATTATGACTAATTGTTTTCACTGTCTGAATACCTTATCTTGCTTATATATTTTTTGATTTTGACATTGTACATTTGTAAATCTGTTAGTTTATTTTATTATTCTGTTGATTTCTTATAAGATAAAATAAGACAGAACTTTATTAATCCCAAAGAAAATTCTTGTGCCAGGTTGCATAGCAATATCATAACTTGAAACATGCATGTTGCAAGTTATGATGATAGATCCTTATATAAATGTCATATCAAACAAGCACAATGCACCCGAATAAGTTATAATATATAAAAACATATATAATACAAACGTATCATGTTGATTTCTGTGGGATGGGATATAAAGATGACATGCCTGTCTTCTATGGAGGGTCCCAGTAAGTAATGTAGTTAATAGTTAAAGTTGTTCATGCTGTAGAGGGGGGGTGACCTGCAGCTGGTGTGGGTGTGTGTGTCTCTGTCTGTCTCTGTCTGTCTGTCTGTCTGTCTCTGTGTGTGTGTCTCTGTCTCTGTGTGTGTCTCTGTGTGTGCGTATGTCTGTCTCTGTGTGTGTGCTGTGTGTGTGTGTGTGTGTGTGTGTGTGTGTGTGTGTGTGTGTGTGTGTGTGTGTCTGTCTGTCTGTCTCTGAGTGTGTGTCTCTGTCTCTGTGTGTGTCTCTGTGTGTGCGTATGTCTGTCTCTCTGTGTGTGTGTGTGTGTGTGTGTGTGTGTGTGTGTGTGTGTGTGTGTGTGTGTGTGTGTGTGTGTGTATGTGTAGCGTTAGCTCGTCTGTTAGCATAGTGAGGAGGTTATTCGGGACCCTGATCTATAATCTATAACCTATAAGCTGTTACCTCCTCGACTTTGAGCTCGTCCAGGCCGGGCAGCTCCACGGTGGACGGCATGACGGCGGCGGCTCCTGACGGCTCAAACTATGAAGACGAAAACACGTCAAGGTCTGACCCGGCGGCCTGACGTCACGACGGCGCGACGCGGGAGGAAGGTCAGCTGCACTGCGCATGCGCGCGCGGGCCAGTGACGTAGGAGGCGACGTCAATAAATAAATAAATCAATAAAACCTGTCTGAGCATGCGCAGAGTATTCCCGCCAGGAGTCAGAGCTATAATATAGTAAATATAATATAATGAAAATATAATAATTATCATAATAATAATATACAAATACTACCTCTACTAATAATAATAATATAATAATATAATAAATATAATATAATGAAAATA
>PIJE02000810.1:34290-46790 GCA_002895965.2 Coryphaenoides rupestris | reverse complement strand
GAGGTAAAGTAGGGTTCACATTAGAAACAGTTTAGCAGCCCAGAGCATGTGTGTGTGTGTGTGTGTGTGTGTGTAGGTGGGAGGAGGACATAATGTTCATATCTGAATGTATGCATGTTTAGTTCAACGTGTGTGTGTGTGTATGTGTGTTGATCTGTATGTGTGTGTGTGTCAGATAGAAACCTGACTCTAAGCTGCCTCTCAGAGGTTTATAATCACCAGTAATTAGCCGGGGCCCCCAGCCCAGAGCCCGGGCCTGCAGACCAGCAATTAGACGGAGCCCCGTGCCTGCTGGTCCCAGAGTGACGTCTGTCTGTTAGCCGAGCTAGCATGTAGCCTGTGAGCTAGCACGTAGCCTGTGAGCTAGCACGTAGCCTGTGAGCTAGCACGTAGCCTGTGAGCTAGCACGTAGCCTGTGAGCTAGCACGTAGCCTGTGAGCTAGCACGTAGCCTGTGAGCTAGCATGTAGCCTGTGAGCTAGCACGTAGCCTGTGAGCTAGCAGGCAGGCTAGCTGGCCTCCACCCCGAGGGGCTCCAGAGTCCACCTCTCATGTACTGCAGACTGACAGCCGCTGTAATGGGCTGTAATAGCAGGAAATCAGTGTGTGTGTGTGTCTGTGTGTCTGTGTGTGTGTGTGTGTGTGTGTGTGTGTGTGTGTTGAGTGGTCGGCGCAGGACAGACCGAGGGCTGTGTCGACCAGAACCATGTCAGGCTCCAGGGAGATGTGCTCGCGCGCACACATCAAAACACACACTCTCTCTCACACACACACACACACACACACACACGGAGGCCCACACAGGAGGTTGTAGCTTGGCTGTAATCAGGGGCACCCTGGGATGCTGACACCGTGTGTGTGTGTGTGTGTGAGAGAGAGAGAGAGAGAGAGCCTCATCAGTTACAGTCCGGCTGATTACGTCTCCATGACAACCAAGTCAGCTTTTAAGTGTAGAAAACTTTACGGATACATGACTCGGATTAAAACAACGAAACAATCTTATTCATGTCAAAATGGCGGCCGTATAGACATAGATATTTCACGTTAACATGTTGTTGTCCACGTGAACACCGGCGCTTCCCATGTTAGATTTATCCGCTATAATCACAGACGAGAAGGTTTAATCTGCAGAACCACACGACGGAGCCGTGACCGGATCGGTCTGGGCTCGCCGCTGAGAGGAGTCCGGTGGCGGCAGGCCCTCGCCAGGCCCTCGCCAGGCCCTCGCCAGGCCCTCACCTCGCCGCCGTACAGCTAAAGCGTTTCAGGATAATCTAATTTTTAATTATCTCTCAGCTGCAGGTGGGTTACATTAGAACAGGATGAAGGGAGACGGGTGAGAGGGCAGGGAGACCTCCTCCCAGGGGACCGCTGGGTTCTGGCAAGGTTCTGGCAGGGTTATGGCAAGGTTCTGGCAGGGTTATGGGAGGGTTCTGTCAGGGTTCTGGCTGGGGTTCTGGCAGGGGTTCCGCTGGGTTCTGCAAGGCTGGCTGGCCCGGCCGCCGGGACACGGCTCCAACATAAACAGCAGGTTTCTCGACTAAGTACATAAAATAACAACACGGGCCGACACAAAGGGAGCGCGGTGCGGCCCAACGAGAGGACGGATCTGGTGCCTCTTCTGGGTTCTCTCTGGGAACCCGGAGCTGACAACCTGTCACGGCAGATTACCGAGAACGCCGCGCGATATTTCTGTCCGTTGTTTCGTACCGCAGCCTCACATGAAACACAGAGAGGGAGTCCGTAGGCGTTTCCACTTGGAGATGCTTCCCTCTTCGCTGCGTACCTTTGATGACTCCTCGACTCCTCGACTCCTCCACCGTTAAAGTTTACGTTTAAACGGAACGAAGGATTTGTTGTTTTCTGAGAGGAGCTCGTGTGTTTGGTTGAGGAGCCTCGCGAGGAGAGAGAGCGTCTCCGACACGTACGGTTGCATAACGTCTGCAGCGAGCGAGTCAGTTCACTCACACTCACTCATACACACACTCTCACACACACACCACACACACCACACACCACACCACACACCCACACTCCCCACACCACCACACCACACACACCACACACACCACACTACTCTGTCGTTTGAGTGTCGATCCTCTCCCTCTTGCGTCTATCCTGCCTGTCTGTCTGTATCAGCTGTCTGCTGCGCTCGTCTCACCGCGGTTGCCCGGCTCTGCGTCAGCACACGTGCCTTGAACTGGTCAGTCCCTTCAGTGTCAGTAGTTATTGGCAGTGAACCTACGCGCTTCAGGCCGAACTGGAGCCGTACATGAAAGCCCCTCTGGCAGTACTCGAGACTAACAACACGGTGGAGCACGGTCGGGTAGAAAGAACGATCGATGGCAAGGCACGGCGCGGTCTATCCAGTTCGCTCGCAAACGTATAGGCCGATGAATGTGGTAAAACAGGGAGCAGTACGCGGCCCCAAGCCCCCACTGATGGACCCTGAGCACGTCGCCGCGCCGTGTGTAGATGGTTGTGTGTGCACTCAGCAGTGGCTCGCTTGGGAGTGCGCCAGCCGGGAAGGATCTTGTCCGCTGCCTATGCTGTGGATTGGTGTGAGTATACAAGTGGCCGAGGGACTTGCGAGTGCGTCGAGGGCGGATTCGTAGAACTATCGGCGTAAAGGTGCCTGGTATTATGAGATATTAGAGACAGTGAGAGACAGCCAGCTCTGAGCCACACAGGCGATGGGATGACGAGTTTCTTAGGGGACTCCAGTCTCACTGCCCTCGCGCGTCGTTGTGACATCCACCTCAATGACGAGGAACACACACACACACACACACACACACACAAGACACACACGACAACACACACACACACACACACACACACACACACACACACACACACACACACACACACACACACACTGAGTGGCAGGCAGATCATTTAACAAACAACATATTTTTGTTTCACTTAAAATGTTCTCCTGGATCATAATTCCTCATTCTCTCTCTCTCTCTCTCTCTCCTCCCCCCTCCCTCCCTCCCTCCCTCACAGTAGGTTCGGTACTAAGTGCGCCCGGTGTGGTCGTCAGATCTCCGCCAGCGACTGGGTGCGTCGGGCTCGGGGCAGCGCCTACCACCTCGCCTGCTTCGCCTGCTTCTCCTGCAAGCGGCAGCTCTCCACGGGGGAGGAGTTTGGCTGGTGGAGGGCAGGGTGCTCTGCCGCGTCCACTACGACTGCATGCTGGACACTGCAGAGGGCCGCCGAGAACGGTCGCCGCCCCTCCTCCTCCTCCTCCTCTCCATCCTCCAATATACTCCAACCTTACAACTTCCTCCGCCCTTCTGCTTCTGCTCCTCCTCTCTTCGCTCACAAAAAGGTTCCACATTCTTCACTACACAACACCTCTCTTGTGACTCTACCTGTCGCCTGCTCTGCTGCCTCTGTCAGAAATGGGCCAATTACAAACACCTGGGGGATCTGTACGGGCCGTACTACCCTGCCGAGTATGCCGCCAAGCTGCCCAAGAACCAGCCGCAGGTCCGGCAGTGCCAAACCACTGCTACAGCCAATAGAACGGGACCAAGCTCCGACACCAACTCCAACGTATCGAGTATTCTCCAGGACACCTCAACACAGGATTTTCAGATCCCCAGACCTTCGTCTGACAGCGACCATGCTATCAGCCTGCTGCGGCACTCCACCTCCCCTCACCTGGCAGTGAGTGGGTTCTCTCCGGCCAGCGCCGATGAGATGATGATGATGTATCTATCTGGGAAACTGAGCAGCAGCTGCAGCGCCAGCGTCAGTAAGACCCCGTCGCTGTCCTGGGACATGCACCTGGACACTCGGCCCATCCCAGAGCTCAAGAGGGAGCCGGATTTGGAGGTTGAGCTGAAGCCCAAACTCCAGCCGCCACCCGCTGAAGAGGCTCAGCAGAGACCCCAGCACAGGAAGCTCACATCCCATCCACGCTTCAAGCGAAGGCACAAGTCCACCGAGGACTCAATTCCTCCTCCTCTCCTTCCTCCACCTCCTCCTCCCCCATCTCTCCTCCTCCTCCTCTCCTCCTCCTCCTCCTCCTCCTCTCTCCTCCCGTCATCCAGCTTGTTTGCTCCTCCTCCTCCTCCTCCTCCTCTTCCTCACCTCCTCCTCCCCCCTCCTCCTCTCCTCCTCCTCTCTCCTCCCTCCACTCTCTCCTCTTCTCCTGGACCAATAACTTTGAGTCTGTCTGTTGTGTGTCTGCTGTATTTGATTCTCTCTGTCTTGAGGTTAGTTTAGTGTTTTGAATGTGTGCCATGATAAAGAGTATTAGTGGCTGCCTCCTTAACCGGCCACTCAAATAATCATTTCCCCTCGAGAAATTAAATTAAATTAAAGTCCTAAGCAGCGTAACGTGTTGTGGTGGAGGAGTCGACTTACTGTTGGCCACTCCATGCTGTTCTAGACGTAGATGTAGATGTAGATAGAATAGAACAGCAGTCTGCCTTCACGTACACCATAGGCACTACAGCATTCATAATAATTAATAATAATAATACATTCATAATAATACCTGACCTTATACCTCGAATAAACACATTTAAAAGAATATAACAATATGAACAATAATAATAATAATAGCAATAACAACAATAATATAAGAATAATAAGAATTAGAATAATAATACTAACTAAAGATAACATCATAGTAATTCGACACAATAACTAGCATGACACACACACTAATAAATAAATAAAGGCCGTACATACATATAGGTAATATATTATAATGATAGCACTAAATGAAGATGAATCCATACAACTCACCACTACACACCAACCTACAAATGCCGCCGATAGCGCGGACTCTCTTACACCTCAACAACGGCAAGGAGGCACCGAGCAAATAAAGACAAGCAGACATCCACGCACCTAGCACACACTATTTATAGTATACCATAATCCATTTGATACTAGCATACTAGTGGCAAAAACACAGGAAGATTCAAAAACAAACTATTTGGAGTGCACATTAATTGACCTGTTATTAACTCATGATATTATATATCTTATACACTGTAAATAGGGATAAAAATATATTATATTATATCACTATTATATATACTTATATACTATTATATATAATTATATTATATTATATATATACTATATACTATTATATACTACTATATATACTATTATATATAATAGTATATATATATAGTATAATAATATACTATTACATTTACATTCTCATTTAGGGCATTTATCAGACGCTTTTATCCAAAGCGACTTACATAATTAACTTATATAATGGCATCACTCATATCAGTAACTGATTCAATACTATCACAGCCGATATCGACCAGTAATGCCACAGTGCCCAGTACAGGCGTGGTAAATAAGTGCAACAGGAGCAAAGAATGCTTGCCTATGGTGTACGTGAAGGTAGACTGCTGTTCTATTCATCTACATCTACGTCTACGTCTAGAACAGCATGGAGTGGCCAACAGTAAGTCGACTCCTCCACCACAACACGTTACGCTGCTTAGGACTTTAATTTAATTTAATTTCTCGAGGGGAAATGATTATTTGAGTGGCCGGTTAAGGAGGCAGCCACTAATACTCTTTATCATGGCACACATTCAAAACACTAAACTAACCTCAAGACAGAGAGAATCAAATACAGCAGACACACAAAACACAAGAGGAGGAGGAAGAGGAGGAGGAGGAGGAGGAGGAGGAGGAGGAGCTAAACATACTGCTGGATGACAACAGCTGGGAGGAGGAGGAGGAGGAGGAGAGATGGAGGAGGAGGAGGAGGAGGAGGAGAGATGGGGGAGGAGGAGGTGGAGTTGAAGGAGAGGAGGAGGGGAGATGGGGGAGGAGGAAGAGGAGGTGGAGAGGAGAGGAGGAGGAGGAAGAGAAGGAGGAGGAATTGAAGGAGGAGGAGGAGAAGGAAGAGAGATGGAGGAGGAATTGAAGGAGGAGGAGGAAGAGAAGGGGGAGGAATTGAAGGAGAGAAGGAGGAGAAATAGAGGAGGAGGAGGAGGAGCGCGCTGACCGTTCTCGGCGGCCCTCTGCAGGTTGTCCAGCATGGCGTCGTAGTGGACCCTGCAGAGCACCTTGTCCTCCACCAGACCAAACTCCTCCCCCGTGGAGAGCTGCCGCTTGCAGGAGAAGCAGGCGAAGCAGGCGAGGTGGTAGGCGCTGCCCCGAGCCCGACGCACCCAGTCACTGGCGGAGATCTGACGACCACACCGGGCGCACTTAGTACCGAACCTACTGTGAGGGAGGGAGGGAGGGAGGGAGGGGGGAGGGAGAGAGAGAGAGAGAGAGAGAATGAGGAATTATGATCCAGGAGAACATTTTAAGTGAAACAAAAATATGTTGTTTGTTAAATGATCTGCCTGCCACTCAGTGTGTGTGTGTGTGTGTGTGTGTGTGTGTGTGTGTGTGTGTGTGAACCTGAGGAGGATGTGGCCCTCAGCTCACATCCAGGCCGTGGCTGCAAGCTGAGCCTTCAGTGCAAACAAACCAACACCTACAATTTCCCTGCTGATGCATGAAGCCCCTGACACACACACACACACACACTCTCCCGTGCGCACACACACACACACACACACCACACACACACCACACACGCGCGCTCCAGGGTACTTTTACATACAAGGGCAGATGAAGACAGACTGGCATGACATCACCGTCTCACCCCGGCTGTAACCGATAGCAACAGTGAGGTCAGCCCTACGCATAAACGCAAACCACCTGACCTGAAGGGACAGACAGACAGGCAGACAGACAGACAGACAGACCGGTAGACAGACAGACAGACAGACTGATACACAGACAGACAGGCAGAGACAAGCAGAGAAGGACTAGAACAAATATTCATGTCGTGGTGGAGGTGGTGGTGGTGGTGGAGGTGGAGCTGTGTGTGTGTGTGTGTGTGTGTGTGTGTGTGTGTGTGTGTGAGAGAGAGTGTGTATGAGTGTGAGTGTGAGTGAACTGACTCGCTCGCTGCAGACGTTATGCAACCGTACGTGTCGGAGACGCTCTCTCTCCTCGCGAGGCTCCTCAACCAAACACACGAGCTCCTCTCAGAAAACAACAAATCCTTCGTTCCGTTTAAACGTAAACTTTAACGGTGGAGGAGTCGAGGAGTCGAGGAGTCATCAAAGGTACGCAGCGAAGAGGGAAGCATCTCCAAGTGGAAACGCCTACGGACTCCCTCTCTGTGTTTCATGTGAGGCTGCGGTACGAAACAACGGACAGAATATCGCGTGGCGTTCTCGGTAATCTGCCGTGACAGGTTGTCAGCTCCGGGTTCCCAGAGAGAACCCAGAAGAGGCACCAGATCCGTCCTCTCGTTGGGCCGCACCGCGCTCCCTTTGTGTCGGCCCGTGTTGTTATTTATGTACTTAGTCGAGAAACCTGCTGTTTATGTTGGAGCCGTGTCCCGGCGGCCGGGCCAGCCAGCCTTGCAGAACCCAGCGGAACCCTGCCAGACCCAGCAGAACCCTGACAGAACCCTCCCATAACCCTGCCAGAACCTTGCCAGAACCCTGACAGAACCTTGCCAGAACCCAGCGGTCCCCTGGAGGAGGTCTCCCTGCCCTCCACCCGTCTCCCTTCATCCTGTTCTAATGTAACCCACCTGCAGCTGAGAGATAATTAAAAATTAGATTATCCTGAAACGCTTTAGCTGTACGGCGGCGAGGTGAGGGCCTGGCGAGGGCCTGGCGAGGGCCTGGCGAGGCCTGGCGAGGGCCTGGCGAGGGCCTGGCCGAGGGCTGGCGAGGGCCTGCCGCCACCGGACTCCTCTCAGCGGCGAGCCCAGACCGATCCGGTCACGGCTCCGTCCTGTGGTTCTGCAGATTAAACCTTCTCGTCTGTGATTCTAGCGGATAAAACTAACATGGGAAGCGCCGGTGTTCACGTGGACAACAACATGTTAACGTGAAATATCTATGTCTATACGGCCGCCATTTTGACATGAATAAGATTGTTTCGTTGTTTTAATCCGAGTCATGTATCCGTAAAGTTTTCTACACTTAAAAGCTGACTTGGTTGTCATGGAGACGTAATCAGCCGGACTGTAACTGATGAGGCTCCTCTCTCTCTCTCTCACACACACACACACACACAGCACACACGGTGTCAGCATCCCAGGGTGCCCCTGATTACAGCCAAGCTACAACCTCCTGTGTGGGCCTCCGTGTGTGTGTGTGTGTGTGTGTGTGTGTGTGAGAGAGAGTGTGTGTTTTGATGTGTGCGCGCGAGCACATCTCCCTGGAGCCTGACATGGTTCTGGTCGACACAGCCCTCGGTCTGTCCTGCGCCGACCACTCAACACACACACACACACACACACACACACACACACAGACACACAGACACACACACACACTGATTTCCTGCTATTACAGCCCATTACAGCGGCTGTCAGTCTGCAGTACATGAGAGGTGGACTCTGGAGCCCCTCGGGGTGGAGGCCAGCTAGCCTGCCTGCTAGCTCACAGGCTATGTGCTAGCTCACAGGCTACATGCTAGCTCACAGGCTACGTGCTAGCTCACAGGCGACGTGCTAGCTCACAGGCTACGTGCTAGCTCACAGGCTACGTGCTAGCTCACAGGCTACGTGCTAGCTCACAGGCTACATGCTAGCTCGGCTAACAGACAGACGTCACTCTGGGACCAGCAGGCACGGGGCTCCGTCTAATTGCTGGTCTGCAGGCCCGGGCTCTGGGCTGGGGGCCCCGGCTAATTACTGGTGATTATAAACCTCTGAGAGGCAGCTTAGAGTCAGGTTTCTATCTGACACACACACACATACAGATCAACACACATACACACACACACACACGTTGAACTAAACATGCATACATTCAGATATGAACATTATGTCCTCCTCCCACCTACACACACACACACACACACACACACATGCTCTGGGCTGCTAAAATGTTTCTAATGTGAACCCTACTTTACCTCAAGTCACTAACAGATATAGACCTACAGACAGGTCAGTAACACACTAGACCTACAGACAGATCAGTAACACACATACTGTATATAGACCTACAGACAGGTCAGTAACACACTAGACCTACAGACAGGTCCGTAACACACTAGACCTACAGACAGGTCAGTAACACACTAGACCTACAGACAGGTCAGTAACACACTAGACCTACAGACAGGTCCGTAACACACTAGACCTACAGACAGATCAGTAACACACATACTGTATATAGACCTACAGACAGGTCAGTAACACACTAGACCTACAGACAGGTCCGTAACACATTAGACCTACAGACACATCAATAACACACTAGACCTACAGACAGGTCAGTAACACACTAGACCTACAGACAGGTCAGTAACACACTTTTTATGTTGCTTTCATTTCCTATATTGCATTTTCAAAACACTCCCAAAATAACCAAGTTATCATATTATAAGGAGAAAGGCCACAAATGCAGGCCTGTGTCTGTCTGCCAAAATAAATATAATAATAAAGTCCGTAATGCAGAGCTTTGTGTGTTAGTGTTTGTGTTGCTGACAGACAGACAGACAGATGATGATGGTCAGGTCTGCAGAGCCGCTCCGTGCAGCAACACTATTATTATGTTACACACTTCAGACTCCTTTAGAAAGATCCCCTTGGATGAGGAGGCAACCCCATCACTTCTTAGAGAGAGAGAGAGAGAGAGAGAGAGAGAGAGAGAGAGAGGGGGGGGGGCAGGGTGAGAGAGAGAGAGGCAGGGGGAGAGAGAGAGAGAGAGATTGCAATATTGCAGCTTTGTGTACACATTTCTTTGTTCTAGAATATCTACAATTGTACAAATCGACAATTGTAAATTATATTTGTTTTGTTTTTGCTTCTATTTACCACTCACTTTGGCAATGTAAATGTATGTTTCCCCCGCTGCCAATAAAGCTCTTTAAATAGAAATTGAACATTGAGAGAGAGAGAGAGAGAGAGAGACTGGAAGAGAGTGGTGTGTCTGCACCAGAGCCCAGCAGTGTTGTGCAGACGGGGGTCCAGGACTGACTCTATACCTGAAATAATCCACTTTACAGAAGATCTCCTTGTTCTTCACGTAGCAGCTGCTGTGTTGGCGCAGCGACGTCCTGCACACGGAGCAGCGCAGGCAGCGCAGGTGCCAGATCAGGTTGTTCACCTGAGAGACACACAGGTGAACAATTAACAATTAAGAAGGAAAGAAAGAAAGAAAACACAAGTTTTCTGTTTACTCATCTGTATATTATTTATCTTAATAAATAATCTTGACTATAGCATAATGGAACTGCTTCAACATAATTGTGACGCCATTACCAGCCTGAAAATCTAAATTAAAGTGTACCATAAGCATGGCCGCAAATCACTTAGAGTTAGTAAATGGAAATAAATAGTATCGTTTTATCTGTTTGTAAATCAATAGCAAATAGACCCACATTTTGCCTATAGATACTCCATTTAAATATTAATAATTAATATAACAATGATTGAATATAATTTAAATATTATTACATATGAATCTATTATACTCATATTTAGTTCTAAATATAGGCTAATATTATATACAATTTTTTTTAAAGAACTAAACAAATTACAATAACCATTCATAATGTCCAGCAATTATACACGCTACGAGATCTACTAAATTAATTCATTCATCACAGAAGCGTATTATGACGTCATTACATTTAAAAGGAGAAATAAAGGTGCAATTTGAATATTGTTTTTATAGATTTAAATCATTTAAAATGCTTCAGCGGACGGAGCTGGAGGGTAAAATAGGCCAACAACTAAATGTATAATTATCATACACGCTATTCAATTGTATTATACAAATAGAATCATAATACAATTAGTAGTATGTTCTTAAAATATAAAATTATATAATATAATATATTATATATTATATACATATAATATATTATAATGTATTAACTATTTCATTAATCCATTAATAAACCATTATTAACATAATAAATTAATTTTAAGCAATAATATAATTAACTACAATAGACAATAATAATCTTTATTTATTGTGTGTGTTTTAGGTGTTCTCGTAGGCCTGAGAATTATGAAAATACTTCATAGCACGAAATCGAACTTGTAATTAGTTTTACTTATAAGTTTAATGTTGTCAGAATTTGTTCAAATTGTACAATAGTTTTAATTGTTGGGGAATTCTTACAAAGCACGCAGCCGATTTATTTCCATTTACACCAAATCTGCTAAAATGTTAAATCGGCTATGAAACCCTCTCTCTACACTTCATTTAAATGATGACTTCTGTCTTATAATAAAAAAGCAGATGATTATTATTCACTCACATCTGGACACAAGGTCAGGGTTATTCCAGATGTTCAGCAACATGTTAATAACGACAGTGTTTCTAGTCAAGTAGAAGCACAACATGTTTGTGTGCGTGAGTGTGTGCGTGTGTGTGAGTGCGTGTGTGTGTGTGTGTGTGTGTGCGTGTGCGTGTGTGTGTGCGTGTGCGTGTGCGTGTGTGTGTGTGTGTGTGTGTGTGTGTGTGTGCGTGTGCGTGTGCGTGTGCGTGTGTGTGTACCTTCAGCAGGTATCTGTCTCGTATCTCGAGGCCGCAGCTGCAGCATCGATTCTGTTTCTTGTTGCTGGGCGACTCCTCCGAGCTGCCCGAGGTGGAGGAGGTGGAGGAGGTGGTGGAGGAGGTGGNCACAACAAGTCTGTTGTATTTAATGACATCAAGTACAATATACTGTAGATAAAATGTGATTGTTTCACCTATAAAGGTCTGATTGGTTTTTAAGCCACAGCTACAGACAAACTCTTGTTCAAGGAGACTTTGTCCACACGTCACGTTAGTTCTACTAGACACCAGAACAGACGTGATGATGATGAATATCCGGTGATGTACAGGAGGAGGCTCAGTCCTCATGAAGAGAGAGAAGCCTTTCTTATCTTTAGACGATCAACAATAGATGGCAGAGCAGCTCCTGGTTTAGCCCTCTGTGGAGACCTTGTGTTGTTCAAACGCGTCTTTAGGATGCTGCTTTTAGAGGCTTTTTTTTCCCCTTTCGTTTGTTTAAGTGGAAAATTGAAAACACATTTTTTCCGTCGATGGGGTGCTCAGTGTGGCCGCCGCTGCTCTGAGGGAGATGCGGTGTGTCAGCTCTCCACGCAGGAATCCATACGCTCCCCGACAGCTCTTCAACTCGTCGCCTGATCTCTATCCTCCCACCATGTCATGAATTAGGCAGCTTTACGATTCTGAATGTCTCTGCATATCTGTAGTGTGTGTGTGTGTGTGTGTGTGTGTGTGCGTGGCAGGGCTGGTTGTGTGTGTGTGTGTGTGTGTGTGTGTGTGTATACACATGTTTCAAGAGTGCTTTGTGGACAGCAGAAGGCTTCCAGTTCACATCTATCTAAACTAGAACGTGTGCTTGTGACTTTGGTAAAGTTACATATTGGAATTAAAATGCAAAAGCATCATTTGTGTATGTGTGTGTGCGTGTGTGTGTGTGAGAGAGAGCGTGTGTGTGTGCGTGCACATGGTGTAA
>PIJE02000810.1:26790-29290 GCA_002895965.2 Coryphaenoides rupestris | reverse complement strand
GGCGAGGGCCTGGCGAGGGCCTGGCGAGGGCCTGGCGAGGGCCTGGCGAGGGCCTGGCGAGGGCCTGGCGAGGGCCTGCCGCCACCGGACTCCTCTCAGCGGCGAGCCCAGACCGATCCGGTCACGGCTCCGTCGTGTGGTTCTGCAGATTAAACCTTCTCGTCTGTGATTATAGCGGATAAAACTAACATGGGAAGCGCCGGTGTTCACGTGGACAACAACATGTTAACGTGAAATATCTATGTCTATACGGCCGCCATTTTGACATGAATAAGATTGTTTCGTTGTTTTAATCCGAGTCATGTATCCGTAAAGTTTTCTACACTTAAAAGCTGACTTGGTTGTCATGGAGACGTAATCAGCCGGACTGTAACTGATGAGGCTCTCTCTCTCTCTCTCTCTCACACACACACACACACACACACGGTGTCAGCATCCCAGGGTGCCCCTGATTACAGCCAAGCTACAACCTCCTGTGTGGGCCTCCGTGTGTGTGTGTGTGTGTGTGTGTGTGTGTGTGTGAGAGAGAGTGTGTGTTTTGATGTGTGCGCACGAGCACATCTCCCTGGAGCCTGACATGGTTCTGGTCGACACAGCCCTCGGTCTGTCCTGCGCCGACCACTCAACACACACACACACACACACACACACACACACACACAGACACACAGACACACACACACACTGATTTCCTGCTATTACAGCCCATTACAGCGGCTGTCAGTCTGCAGTACATGAGAGGTGGACTCTGGAGCCCCTCGGGGTGGAGGCCAGCTAGCCTGCCTGCTAGCTCACAGGCTACGTGCTAGCTCACAGGCTACATGCTAGCTCACAGGCTACGTGCTAGCTCACAGGCTACGTGCTAGCTCACAGGCTACGTGCTAGCTCACAGGCTACGTGCTAGCTCACAGGCTACGTGCTAGCTCACAGGCTACATGCTAGCTCGGCTAACAGACAGACGTCACTCTGGGACCAGCAGGCACGGGGCTCCGTCTAATTGCTGGTCTGCAGGCCCGGGCTCTGGGCTGGGGGCCCCGGCTAATTACTGGTGATTATAAACCTCTGAGAGGCAGCTTAGAGTCAGGTTTCTATCTGACACACACACACATACAGATCAACACACATACACACACACACACGTTGAACTAAACATGCATACATTCAGATATGAACATTATGTCGTCCTCCTCCCACCTACACACACACACACACACACACACACACATGCTCTGGGCTGCTAAACTGTTTATAATGTGAACCCTACTTTACCTCAAGTCACTAACAGATATAGACCTACAGACAGGTCAGTAACACACTAGACCTACAGACAGATCAGTAACACACATACTGTATATAGACCTACAGACAGGTCAGTAACACACTAGACCTACAGACAGGTCAGTAACACACTAGACCTACAGACAGGTCAGTAACACACTAGACCTACAGACAGGTCCGTAACACACTAGACCTACAGAGAGATCAGTAACACACATACTGTATATAGACCTACAGACAGGTCAGTAACACACTAGACCTACAGACAGGTCAGTCACACACATATAGACCTACAGACACATCAATAACACACTAGACCTACAGACAGGTCAGTAACACACTAGACCTACAGACAGGTCAGTAACACACTTTTTATGTTGCTTTCATTTCCTATATTGCATTTTCAAAACACTCCCAAAATAACCAAGTTATCATATTATAAGGAGAAAGGCCACAAATGCAGGCCTGTGTCTGTCTGCCAAAATAAATATAATAATAAAGTCCGTAATGCAGAGCTTCGTGTGTTAGTGTTTGTGTTGCTGACAGACAGACAGACAGATGATGATGGTCAGGTCTGCAGAGCCGCTCCGTGCAGCAACACTATTATTATGTTACACACTTCAGACTCCTTTAGAAAGATCCCCTTGGATGAGGAGGCAACCCCATCACTTCTTAGAGAGAGAGAGAGAGAGAGAGAGAGAGAGAGAGAGAGAGAGAGAGAGGGGGGCGAGAGAGAGAGAGATTGCAATATTGCAGCTTTGTGTACACATTTCTTTGTTCTAGAATATCTACAATTGTACAAATCGACAATTGTAAATTATATTTGTTTTGTTTTTGCTTCTATTTACCACTCACTTTGGCAATGTAAATGTATGTTTCCCCCGCTGCCAATAAAGCTCTTTAAATAGAAATTGAACATTGAGAGAGAGAGAGAGAGAGAGAGAGAGACTGGAAGAGAGTGGTGTGTCTGCACCAGAGCCCAGCAGTGTTGTGCAGACGGGGGTCCAGGACTGACTCTATACCTGAAATAATCCACTTTACAGAAGATCTCCTTGTTCTTCACGTAGCAGCTGCTGTGTTGGCGCAGCGACGTCCTGCACACGGAGCAGCGCAGGCAGCGCAGGTGCCAGATCAGGTTGTTCACCTGAGAGACACACAGGTGAACAATTAACAATTAAGAAGGAAAGAAAGAAAGAAAACACAAGTTTTCTGTTTACTCATC
>PIJE02000810.1:17500-21765 GCA_002895965.2 Coryphaenoides rupestris | reverse complement strand
CGTCCCGGCAGTGTGTTAGATCTCTGTCTCTTCTTCTCTCCTCTCTCTCTCTCTCTCTCTTCGCTTGCCCTCTCTCTGTCTCCTCCTCCTCCTCCTCCTCCTCCCTCCATCATCGTGTCCATCCACTGATCCTCCTCAACTTCTCCTCCTTCTCCGTTAAACGTCGGCTTTCTGCAGCCACACGTTGCTTTGTTCCACACAACCGCTGTGTGTGTGTGTGTGTGTGTGTGTGTGCTTGTGTGTGTGTGCGTGTGTGCGTGCGTGTGTGTGTGTGCGTGTGCGTGCGTGTGTGTGTGCGTGTGTGTGAGCGGGGATGAGGAAATTATTAAAACTATTTTTTCTTTCATTAACTTTGTTATGAATAAATAAGCAATGAACACATTGGCTTAGAAACATCAGATGAATTTCGCAGAAATTGTTTTTATTGATTCCAAAAAAATGTATTGGAACCAAAACACCACAAATATCTCTCTTTCTGAGTGTGTGTGTGTGTGTGCGTGTGCGTGTGTGCGTGTGTGTGTGTGTGGTGCGTGTGTGTGTGTGTGAAAGAGAGAGAGAGAGAGAGAGAGAGAGAGAGAGAGAGAGAGTGTGTGTAGTTGTATGGAATCAATTTGTGGTCTGTGAATTTTGGATGTAACATGGTGTCTATTGTTAGTGTATATTATATATATAATGTATATTGTTATGATACGCTGAATTCCGTTTTATCTCCACTTAAATGTAAGTACTTTCATCCAATCTTTGCAGTAGATTGTACACCAACCATGTCAGGTGTTTCACATAAAAAACTATTATAATAAAATACGTTTCTGATCAACAATGGGAACATTTTTCATTTGTCCGAGAGGAAACCATCCTTTGAAAAACAAATATGAATTTCTTAATATGTCCAAGAATTGTGGAATGTGTTAAGAGATCAAGGCCTCCGAGTGTAATATTATTTGATTATATTATTATGTTATTATGTTGTTCGTGATTTGGGCCTTTATCAGGTGTAGCTCAGGTAGGCCTCCAGGGAGACGTTATAAAGATGTTATAAAGATGTTATAAAGATGTTATAAAGATGTTATAAAGATGTTATAAAGATGTTATAAAGATGTTATAAAGATGTCAGGAGCACCGACCAATTAAATAAGACGAAATTCAAATGTGTTATTGAACATTTGTTACAGACCCTGAGGAGATGTTAGATAGTAGATGTTATGTTTATTAAGTGTTATTAAGAGGCTTCCCTGTGAGTGGATATCATATCTCATCACAGTGTGTTCCGTCGTGTAGATATGAGGTCGCTGCACTCGTTTCTGTCTTCGTTTGACTTCAACTTTATTTCATTTGCACGCAGTAGTAAATGATCAGGTCGAGTTAGACGAGTTTAAACCCACAGGAACACTTCTTTAGTATTTCAGTTGCAGGCCTACAGACCTACAGACCTACAGAACTATAGACCTACTGACCTACAGACCAGACCTACAGACCTACAGACCTACAGCATGGTTAGTGTGGTCATGGTGCTGGATTACAGACCCACAGAACTACAGACCTACAGACCAGACCTACAGAACTATAGACCTACTGACCTACAGACCAGACCTACAGAACTATAGACCTACTGACCTACAGACCTACAGCATGGCTACTGTGGTCATGGTGCAGGCTACAGACCTACAGAACTACAGACCTACAGCATGGCTACTAGTGCATGGTGCTACAGAACTATAGACCTACTGACCTACAGACCAGAACTACAGACCTACAGACCTACAGCATGGTTAGTGTGGTGCAGGATTACAGACCTACAGACCAGACCTACAGACCTACAGCATGGCTACTGTGGTCATGGTGCAGGATTACAGACCTACAGACCAGACATACAGACCTACAGACCTACAGACCTACAGACCTACAGACCTACAGACATACAGACCTACAGACCTACAGACCAGACCTACAGAACTATAGACCTACTGACCTACAGACCAGACATACAGACCTACAGACCTACAGACCTACAGACCTACAGACCTACCTTCGTGAGGTGCAGGCCGTTTCAGAATAATTTCATACGTTTTAATTTGCGTGTACATTTACATTTAGTGCATTTATCAAACGATTTTATCCGAAACGACAATAATACTGAGTCGTGTTTCTTTGCACAATAATAAATAATAACCATAGCCTAATCTAATTTAACTAACTAATTAGTTAAATGCATTAGGTGAATATGAAGAGAATTAACGTATTTATGCCAAACATATATATATTTCGATATATATATCTACGCGTATATATACAGTATATGCGGGACATGGGATACTTAGGGTGCTTTAATGTCTCCAGCGGCTGATTATGTTTATTGATATTAATTTATTGTTAATTCAATTAAATAATTAATGTCATTTATTGTGAGCGAGTGTTGCTGGGGAAGGAGAGAAGAGAAGAGAGAGAGAGAGAGAGAGAGAGAGAGAGAGAGAGAGAGAGGAGATGATAGCTCCTCTCAGCTCACACACTGCCGGGACGAGAGACAGGAATACATGAATATGTTTAAGGAAATGTTAAAGAGAGAGAGAGAGACAGAGAGAGACAGAGAGAGAGAGAGAGAGAGAGAGAGAGAGAGAGAGAGACAGACAGACAGAGAGGCGGGCGAGGGTCTGAGGGGAGGTAGTAACAGAGAGAGTGTGTGTGTGTGTGTGTGTGTGTGTGTGTGCATCATCTGCAGCACACTACTAATTGATGCTTCCTAGCTTGGAGGTCTTGGAGGTCTTGCAGGTCTTGACGGGCTCCACAGGAGACCTCTCTCAGTGACGACTTCCTCTCAGACCCTCACAGAAAACATGCTGCCGATGAGGAAGATGAACATAATACACAAAAACATATTCATTTCAGACAGCGACAGAGCAACTCAGAACCACCCAAGAGCTGAGAGGACGCAGGACATGCAAGAGGTGATCTCAGCAGACCAACAGCGAGCAAGAGGTCGTCCCCCGTCAGCTTCGTAGACCACCGGCCACCCGATGACGACCGCAGCTAAAGTTTTATTGCGCAGCTTCACCGCTCAGAGCCAAACCGCGAGCGGCCCGGCTAATACTCGGTTCCAGCGTTGACTACGGTCGGATCGGGGGCTCTCGCTGTGGTCTGTGACGGTTCCAGAACAACCGGGGTCGTGTGTTACGGCTGCAATCACAGCGCAGGTTCAGGGTGATCCGAGGTGGAAGGCATGCCTCCACTGTATCCACGCATCCCCGGAGCATCTTGGATACGCTCCTACCCACGTGAGAGGATGAAGGTCAGATCTCTGATCCACTTCCAAGCCTGCTGCCTCTCTGGCAACATGCGGCACCTTGCTCGAATACGCCTCTGAGGAACGTTTCTGAGGAACAGCTCGAAAGGAACGCCTATAAATCACTTAGAGAATGGCTGGAAGTTCCCAGGAATAGTTCTGGAACAATGACCCCAGACTCCCCCGGACCCTCACTGTCCTGTACAGTCGGGATATTTGTGCAATCTGTCAATAAAATATGAAGTGTGTTGAGATTAACGTTAAGTTTGTCGAGTTTGTGTTTAAGGTTTAAAGAGGTGGAATTATGGGATATCAAGAGACTCACAGAGGGTTTAGTGTTAATGATTAATCTCTGAGGTAATACTGCTAAATGCACATAAAAACATATGGCTGAGTGTTGGACATGATCTAATGTATAATATGAGAGGTTTGAATGCTTGAGATGTTGTGTTTGGAGGCCTGCAGACGAGCGTCTCAATCAGAGAGAGTAAACAGGATCCATCTCAGTCTCAGTAACAGCATCAAGATGTCTCCCGGCCGGGCGGAGGCTTTGTGGAGTCCGACTGTGGACACAACGGATCATTATGATAATCACATAATCAAATACGCGGCAGCATAGAACCGTAGACCGAGACCTAACAGCATTACCGCTTTTATATAAACTACCAGGGAACTAACATGGAATGACCCTATTGGTGATAATGGTGGCGCAGTGAACTCCACCAGGACAGTGGTATGGTGATAATGCGCGCTATTAGCAGTATTGTTCGGTATTGTTTCTGAAAGTTGAAAGTTATTCATCTTGATAAAACTGCACAATGATCAATCGTCAAATAATTGACGATAATCAATCAATATCAAATGTAAAACATGCAAGTTTAGAAACACCTAAAACGTCGTGTTGCTGAATGACCTCAATAAGTCAGAGACGGTTACACGCTCACACCTGATTGGCTGGGCTATAAAAAGAATATAGAAACAAGTTTGG
>PIJE02000810.1:7500-12500 GCA_002895965.2 Coryphaenoides rupestris | reverse complement strand
GTATACAGTTCATGTTATAGTTCCCAGAAAGAGGCATAGAAAGACTAAAATACAATAAAACTACTCGCAAAGTCTACAATACCGAACAACACTACAGATATGGGGCCCATGACCAAGAAATCAACCTTAAGGAGTTAAATAGTTAAATGATACTTGGATGCCTTCGATGCAAACAGGAATCATACAGTTGACCTGAGGATGAACAACAGTCTTTTATTTTTTTTATTGCTCAAACAATTCAAACAAGTTATTTTTATTCTTGGAAAGCTTTGTGTGTGTGTGTGTGTGTGTTGTGTGTGTATGTGTGTGTGTGTGTGTGTGTGTGTGTGTGTGTGTGTGTGGTGTGTGTTGTATGTGTGTGTGTGTGTGTGTCCGTGTGTGTGTGTGTGTGTGTGTGTGTGTGTGAGATCGGATGTGTGTTTGGGCGGTGAGGAGGTGAGCTCGGGGTCTCCTCCGGCTCCTGCTGGGCTCTGCGGACGTCTCCCACCACACGGACGGCTCCCCAGGGGCCCCGGCGACGGCCAGGGGCCCGCCTTCACTTTCCCAGCCAACACCCTCACCTCCATGTGGACCCATGTGACCCCGCGGTACGACACACACACACACACACACACACACACACACACACACACGGCAGCACTGTTAGCTTTAGCTTTAGCAACTCCCCCTGAACACAAACAGAAAGTAAATAAACAACAGAGGTGTGTGTGTGTTTGTGTTTGTGTGTGTGTGTGTGTGTGTGTTTACGTTCTAACACCCTGGAGACGCTGGGAGCAGGTCCACAATAGACCTCCTCCTCCTCCTCCTCGTCCTCCTCCTCCTCCTCCTCCCAGGAGGAGAGACCTCCGCAGGAAGAGGCGAGGGAGGAGGAGGAGGAGGAGAGGGGAGGAGGGGGAAGGCGAGCTTAGAGAGGGGATGTCCAGGCCAAGGTGAGAGGTGGAGGAGGAGGAGGAGGAGGAGACTGGTATGTAGGAGAGAGAGAGGAGGAAGAGAGGGTCTTTGGTCTGTAGGAGGAGGAGAGAGGGTCTGGTCTGTAGGAGGAGGAGAGGAGGAGGTCTGTAGGAGGAGGAGAGGAGGAGGTCTGTAGGAGGCTGTGTAGAACGTTCCTCTAGTATGTAGCAAGTAGCATAAAATCAAAAATACTCAAGTAAAGTAAATTTACTTGAGTAAATGTCGGCTACTTAGTTACTCTCCACCACTGCACACACACACAAATACACACACTCACACACACACACACACACACACACACACACACACACACACACACACAGGGAGCCGTGAACACTAATTAATCTTCTGCAATCAGCGCAGGGCTGTGTGTGTTTCTCTTGTTTTCTATTTAAAGAGAAGCAGAGCAGCAGCAGCAGCAGCAGAGAGGAAGGAAACACACGTCTAGACGCCCAGCAGAGCCCGGCCACGATGTTCTCCAGCAGCCCGGGGCCCCATCGGCCCCCCACTGCCCCCCCCACCGGCCCCCCCGGGCCCCCACAGACACACAAACAGCCGCTCCCTGACCGCCCAGAGCCTCACCTCTGTTGTGTAGTAGATGATGGATACTGGGACTTAACCACACTTATCCACCTAACCCAGGTGTTAACATTAAGCACAGTTTAACCACACTTATCCACCTAACCCAGGTGTTAACATTAAGCACAGTTTAACCACACTTAACCACCTAACCCAGGTGTTAACATTAAGCACAGTTTAACCACACTTAACCACCTAACCCAGGTGTTAACATTAAGCACAGTTTAACCACACTTAACCACCTAACCCAGGTGTTAACATTAAGCACAGTTTAACCACACTAAAGCCCTGAGCAGCAAAACAAAGCTCACGTGTGTAAACCTTGATAATAAAGAATCATTTGAATCATGCTCAGCCCCTCGTCTTCCACACCTCACCTGGGTGGGTGCCGAGTCTCAAGTGTCTGTTGGCTGCCCTTGCACAACGTGTAAACAGGCCAACATGCACACACACACACACACACACACGCGCGCGCAAGCATACGTGTGTGTGTGTGTGCACACGTGCGCAGACACATGCACGCACACGCCTGCCCACGCCCACGTGTGTGCAGGTGAGTGAGGAATGATGCAGCCTCTGAGCAGAGCGACTCTCCACGCCTGGCCGCCTCTCTTTCACACACCCGGCCTCCGTCTGCTCAGCCTCAGCACGGTGTGACACACACACACACACATACATACACACACACACACACACAGAGTTCATCAATCATACACCTACACACACACACACACACACACAATGCACCGCCTCTGTGCAAGTCAGGCAAGGTGCAGAACAAGGGCTGAGGTGTGTGTGTGTGCGTGTGTGTGGTGTGTGTGTGTGTTGTGGTGTGTGTGTGTGGTGTGTGTGGTTGTGTGTGTGTGTGGTGTGTGTTGGTGTGTGTGTGTGTGTGAATAGCTCTTCTTGCTACGGTCTGCAGCAGAAACTGAAAACATCGGCACGTAGATTCAATGTGTCCCAAGACCACACATTGTTTTTATTTTCCATTGCCATAATATATAATATAATAATATAGAATAATAATAATATAGAATATAATAATACATTAATAATAATAATAATAATAATATAGAATATAATAATATATAATAATAATATTATTATATAATGATAGACAGCCTTGGATTCTAATTCATTCATAATGTGAAGAGCAGATTTATGTAATGCAACACATTCTGTAGTCCATGTGAGGATTACAAACGTTCTGAAAAATACTAAAAATACTAAAAATACTAAAAATAATATCTGTTAATAATTATTAATAAAAACTTTCCTTGGCCAATATAATGATTATTACATTAAGATTCACGTCCTTATCATCATATTAGACTCTTATGTTTAGCTTTTTAGAAAATAATAATAAAAATAATAACATTTTATTAAAATGAGAAATTAAAAAAATAATGACGTCATTATTTATCAGCCAGTCGAGTCAGAGAGGAGAGGGAGCGCTCGATCCGCTCCACCACACGACGCGCTGTGAAGTCTCCGGTCTGCGCGGTGCTTCTCTGTTCTCTCGCTCGGGTCCCGCTCTGCCTTAAGCACCGCCCCCCTCCCTGCGGACGGCGCGGGCAGCAGAAGACACACAGGCGCACCCCGTCGTCGCGTCCTGATGACGGACTTCCGTTAGAGACCCCGCCTCTTGACTGCTGCTACACAGTAAGTACAAATATACTGATATACATACATATATATAGATACATAAATATATATAAATATACATACTGCTACACAGTAAGTACAAATATACATGAATATACTTATTGATATAGATATATAGATATTAATACACATTATATACATGCTGCTGATACACAGTAAGTACTTATATACATTAATATGCTTATATACATATATATATAAATATATACTGCTGCTACACACAGTAAGATAATATATACATATATATACATTAATATATATAAATACACATTATATACACACTGCTGCTCCTCACAGTAAGTTAATATATACATATATATATAAATATATATAAATATATGTTATATACATACTGCTGCTACACACAGTAAGTTAATAAATACATTAATATATACATTAATATATATAAATACACATATTCACACTGCTGCTCCTCACAGTAAGTTAATATATACATATATATAAATATACATAAATATATATAAATATATGTTATATACATACTGCTGCTACACACAGTAAGTTAATAAATACATTAATATATACATTAATATATATAAATATCTATAAATACACATTATATTCACACTGCTGCTCCTCACAGTAAGTTATTACATACATACATACATATACTTTTATACATATTTATATACACATTTATATACATACATATACTTATATACATATTTATATACATATTTATATACATACTGCTGCTCCTCACAGTAAGTTATAAATATATACATAAACGTCCCGGCCGTGGAACAGTGGACCAGCTCTTTACCCTCGCAGGGTTGTTGGGGGGAGTTTGCCCATCCAGTCTACATGTGCTTTGTGGACCTGGAGAAGGCTTATGACCGTGTCCCCCGGGGAATCCTGTACTACGGGAGTATGGGGTACTACGGGAGTATGGGGTACTACGGGAGTATGGAGTACTACGGGAGTATGGGGTACTACGGGAGTATGGGGTACCGGGGCCGTTGGTACGAGCCATTCGGTCCTTGTACGAACAAAGTCAAGCACGTTCTCAGTGGGTGTTGGACTCCGCCAAGGTTGTCCCTTGTCACCGGTTCTGTTCGTGATCTTCATGGACAGAATCTCAAGGCGCAGCCGAGGTGAGGAGAGTGTCCGGTTTGGGGACCTCAGAATTGCATCTCTGCTCTTTGCAGATGATGTGGGTTCTGTTGGCTACATCAGACCGTGACCCCCAGCATGCACTGGGGCGGTTTGCAGCCGAGTGTGAAGCGGTCGGGATGAGAGTCAGCACCTCCAAGTCTGAGGCCATGGTTATCTGCCGGAAAACAGTGTTCCCTCCGGGTTGGGAGTGAGTTGCTGCCTCAAGCGAAGGAGTTCAAGTATCTCGGGGTCTTGTTCACGAGTGAGGGCAAAATGGAGCGGGAGATGGACAGACGGATTGGTGCAGCGTCTGCAGTGATGCGGGCGCTGTACCGGTCCGTTGTGGTGAAGAGGGAGCTGAGCCGGAAGGCGAAGCTTTCGATTTACTGGTCCATCTACGTTCCAACCCTCACCTATGGTCACGAGCTTTGGGTAGTGACCGAAAGAATGAGATTGCAGATACAAGCGGATGAAATGAGTTTCCTCCGCAGGGTGGCTGGGCTCAGCCTTAGAGATAGGGTGAGGAGCTCAGCCTTAGAGATAGGGTGAGGAGCTCAGCCTTAGAGATAGGGTGAGGAGCTCAGCCTTAGAGATAGGGTGAGGAGCTCAGTCTTAGAGATAGGGTGAGGAGCTCAGTCTTAGAGATAGGGTGAGGAGCTCAGCCTTAGAGATAGGTGTGTTATTGTGTG
>PIJE02000809.1:212341-227174 GCA_002895965.2 Coryphaenoides rupestris | reverse complement strand
AAAAAGAGAAGGAGAGAGTGCCTAGATAATATGTATGGATAATCCGGTCAGTCTTGAAATATGAGATAAGAGCATGAAATCGCCGAGATAATATGACAGCGCACAGCTGAGTGGCACATTGTAATTAAGCGGATCCTGCCAGGCAGGATACGAAGATCCTCGGAGCGTACACCGGAGTGTTAGCGGTCGGTTTTTATGGACAGAGACAAATTTCAATGGAAATCAACAGCAGCCGTGTCACACATCCAATCAAACTGGCCGGGCGTTTGCGTCGTTCTCCTGAGCGAGAGATGGAGCGAATAGAGGCAGTACACGAGCGAGAACGCGGTCGAGCCTGGTAGAGTAAGCTGCCTCGCCTCCTATACGCGGCCACAATCTAAAAAGTGAGGAACCTCGTAACACACCAAGTCTTCTAGTGTAAGTCATATGTTGGTCCTGGGCATGTTCTCAGACTTAAAACATCTAAAATCCTTCGGAAGACTGTCTAGACCCCCAGACTGGAGGCGAACTAGGATGGATCAAACCGTAGCGAGACACTGCACACGAATCAGCCTGACGCAGACGAAAAGTCACTTTCCCACACATGCAACCAACAACGACTCTCGTAAAACACCGACAAAAAAACAAGCAAGCAATCAACTAACAAGTTGGATATGTGTGTGTGTGTGTGTGTGTGTGTGTGTGGTGTGTACATTTTGCTCAGTCTTCATGCAAGGTATCGATTGGTTATCTTCTAAATGTGTCGAGATGCAGATGATTCCAGTGTAAGGTAGGGTTTAGGACACGGTTCAGTGTCAGACACGAAAACAGATTAATTCTTTTTACTGAACGCTGATGACAATATGCATTTCAGAGAGTGTCTGTGTGTGTGTGTGCGTGTCTGTGTGTGTGTGTGTGTGTGTGTGTGTGTGTGTGTGTGTGTGTGTGTGTGTGTGTGTGTGTGTGTGTGTGGCGTATATGACGAGCGTATTCTTTCTCATTAGATTGTTTCTTCAGTGTGTATCTCTGTCTGGCTTTCCCCTTGGTAATGAGTCTGTTGCTCCGTTTCCCATCTAGATCAATAAGGCACCTCCCTCACCTCGCCAAGCAGACACACACACACACACACACACACACGCACACACACACACACACATGCAGTCAGACCCACATGCACACGTACGCACACAAGTAAAGACAGACACACATGTACACGTACGCACACACATACAGACACATGCACACCTACACACACACAGACACACAGACACATGTACGTACACATACAGACACACGTACATAGAGACACACACACACACACACACACACATTCACTCATATTCTCACACATACGCGGCACACACACACACACACACACACACACACACACACACACACACACATTCACTCATATTCTCACACATACGCGTGCACACACACACACACACACACACACACACACACACACATCTCATCAGTCTACACTTTAAGGGATGAAGACAAAACACCTTTCATTGTCCACATAGGGGTGTGTGTGTGTGTGTGTGTGTGTGTGTGTGTGTGTGTGTGTGTGTTGTGTGTGTGTGTGTGTGGTGTGTGTGTGTGTGTGTGTGTGTGTGTGTGTATTCCCCAGTGGAGGCGACTGCACATCCTTGGGACCCTGAAAACACATTAATCTTTCCAGCTCTAATAGTGAAAGGGAAGAGAGAGAGAGAGAGAGAGAGAGAGAGAGAGAGAGAGAGAGAGAGAGAGAGAGAGAGAGAGAGAGACAGAGAGAGAGAGAGCAAGTTTAGTCTGTGAAGATAGATCTGGTCTGAGGAATATCGATGCACGGAACGATAATGATAATATATATAATTGATCATAATAATATAATACACTTAGGTATTGCATCAAGTTGGGTATCGTTTGGTTCCAGGTCTGGTTATCGATTCCAGTTTCTATCGATTCCAAGTTTCGATTCCAATATGGTAAAAAAAAGAGGTTAAATGTTTAGATAACAAAATATCTTTATTCTTTAGCTGTTACTCATCATTAACAAAGTAAATACATACAATAAAAATGTATGATCCACAGACATCCACTGCATTAAATTTTTTTTTTAATAAATAATAGAAAAGGATTAATCTAGAGCAGTTAATTATACTAAGGTAGACAAAAGGAAACCCACACTCACAGTAACAACTCCTCTAATACTTTTCCCACATTTAGTGCACTTAGCCTTGTCGTAGCTTTCTTTGACAAAGTGAAGCCACACTTTTGACCGTTTACCGCGGCCCATCTTTCACACTGCTGACTAGCCCTCAAATTAGGAACGTTATGCTTTCATGAAGCGTTTGGGAGATGATTAATTTGTCATCTCAGAGAGAGTGGTTGAGCGAGAGAGAGCGAGAGAGAGGGAGAGAGAGGGACATTGACAAAGAGGAAAAGTGGCCTGTAGAGAAAGAGAGTGAGCGAGTGGTTGGTGAGTAGCTCCTCTGTAGCAGTAATAGGATTGTTACTCGCAGACGTACTGATTAAAATATAAATTCATTGGTACTGTCTGGTATGCACACACTCATACTCACACGCACACACATGCGCACACACACAAAAACACACACAAACACACACACACACACCACACACACACAGGCCCCAGCACACACACAAAACCATGTACACAAACACAGGCACGTACAGTGCATTCACACACACACACACACACACACAAAAACACACACAAACACACACACAGACACACACACACACACACACACACACACACACACACATACACACACACTGTTATCTCACACTGAAGTATTTGTGATTCAGTAATATAAAAATATATTTTATATATTATTATTATTAGTATTTTTTTAGGAATAACAGAAGAGATGTAAGGACACACTCGGAAGATGGAGGAAATAAACGATTGTAAAAAGAGGTAAATTAGAAGGTGGATGTGATTGAATGATAGAGCTAAACACACACACACAGAGAGACAGAGAGACAGAGAGGGAGAGAGGGAGAGGGAGAGGGAGAGGGCAAGAGCGAGAGAGAGAGAGAGAGGAGAGGGAGAGAGAGAGAGAGAGAGATGGAAGAGAGGGAGGAGCCAATGAAGGAAGGAAACAATGACAGAAGGAAGGAACCAAAGAGGGAAGGATCATTTGAATAGGCATAGAGACAGAGCCCCGGGGGAGAGGGAGGGCCGGTGAGCGCAGCTCAAACCTAAGGCATGAAGGAAGGCCATCGGTGAGCTCTGAGCAATAAGGGGCTGCAGGCTGACACCTTGCAGCAACAGCAGCAGCAGCAGCAGCCGTGTCTGATTCCAGGTGACGCTCCATGGGAGTCACACGAGCCCCCGCTAAGCCCTGCTAGCCCACCCTCTCCGCTCCGCAGGATAACGCCCAGACACACCGTGCACCACGTGACTCCAGCACACTCCGTTTTCCCACCGGAGACGCCTATAGATTGGACTGCGTTACTGCTGCAGGAATCGTGTTACTGAATGCTGCCGTGTGCGTGTGTGCGTGCATGTGTGCAGGTCTGTGTGTGTGCAACGTGTGTTTACCTGTGTGAAGCAGAATGACCCGGAGATGCGACGCGCGCCGCTGGATTAGCCGCGGCATGCGTGCGCCCGTGGGGTGCACATGGAGGTTGTCACGGTGATAAGCGAAACGTCTCCGCGGGGCGTATTTGTTTATGTGTTGTTTGTCAGGTGCTGGTGGCACCTGAGATGGGAAGAGAGAGAGGTGGAGAGACAGAGAGAAAGAGATAATATTAGGATTGTAGAGAGTGGGGTAAATAAGGAGGCAGAAGTAAGAGAGAAGGAGATGAGAAGAGTCTTTCATCTGTTACATATCGGTGCTTTGTCACTCAGAGTGACACACACACCACACACACAAACGTGTGTAAGAAAATCACATTTCAATCCTCGCTTTTCCACTTGCTTTATTGTCATGAAAATGCTTTGTGTGCCACTTTTGCTCTTCTTCTTCTCCGGCTAAGAGCAGATTCCCAGAGGCAAAATGCTCTCAGCTTCTCATCTATCCAGGTGAAGAAGAACAGCATAAATAAAACCCAAAAGAACGAAAAAGGAATGCATTTACAATCCCACAAAGGAAAACAATTGGAAAGTGCTGGAGGCACATGTATTGGTATTCCCACTGGTGGTGGTGGGGTTATGACCAGACCACCCAGGGTCATATTGGTTTATTTCTGGCATGCCAGCTACCTGCCGGGTGTCATGGAGCCTCTTGAAAGGTTCAAGATGCTCCACAGGCCAAGAGGTTGTTGCACCCGACGTCCGACCTTCTGAATTCCAAGTGGAATGTCACTAGGCTGGGGAAGGAGCCTGAGCTGGTGGCGGGAGGGTGGAGCGGTACCAACTAGATATGGGTTGGGCTCACCTCCACGCACAGCACCGGGTCTGGAACCAAACTCCTGGAGAGGGCTTGGACCCTCTACTTCTCCGGAGTTGGCCCCAGGGGTGTGAGGTGTGCCAGGCGGGTGTGGGGATACTCACAAGTCCCTGGCTGAGCGCGCGCTGGTGTTGGAGTTCTCTCCGGTGGACGAGAGGTCGTCCACCGGCTCTGACTGTTGTGTGTGCCTACGCACCAAACAACAGCTCAGAGTATCCGGCCTTCTTGGAGTCCTTGGGTGGCATCCTGGAAAAGGGTTCATCCGGGACTCCGTAGTTCTACTGGGGGACTTCAACGCACACGTGGGCAATGATGGAGAATCCTGGAGGGGAGTGATTGGGATGAACGGCCTACCCCGATCTGAACCAGAGTGCTGGTTTTGTTATTGGGACTCTGTACCTGGGACCGGACCCACCTAGGCCAAAGGTCGTCTGTCGACTTGCTAATCGTATCAGCCAGCCCGCATGTTTTGGACACTCGGGTGAAGAGAGGAGCAGAGCTGTCAACTGATCACCACCTGGTGGTGAGTTGGATCAGATGGCGCTGGAGGCTGCCAGACAGACCTGGTAAACCCAAACGTGTAGTGAGGGTGAACTGGGAACGTCTGGTGGAAGCCCCTGTCCGTAGGGTCTTTAACTCCCACCTCCGGAAGAACTTCTCGTGCATCCCGGGGGAGGTTGGGGACATCAAACCTGAGTGGGCTATGTTCAGAGCCTCCATTGCAGAGGCTGCAGATCGGAGCTGTGGTCAAAAGGCTGACGGTGCCCGTCGTGGCGGCAAACCCAAGAACCCGTTGGTGGACACCAGCGGTGAAGGAAGCCGTCAGGCTGAAGAAGGAGGCCTTTCGGGCCTGGTTGGCCCAGGGGTCTCTTGAAACAGCAGACGGGTACCGGGAGGCCAAAAGGACCGCAGCTTCAGCAGTTGCTGAAGCAAAAACCCGGGTGTGGGAGGAGTTCAGGGAGGCCATGGAGCAGGACTTTCGGTTCACTGAGGATATTGTCGGGCGGTGGAAAGAACACTTTGAGGAGCTCCTGGATCCGACCAGTACGTCCTCTGTGGAAGAGGCCGAGTCTCAAGACTTGGGGGAAGTCTCACCCATATCCTTGGTAGAGGTCACTGAAGTAGTCAAAAAGCTCTTCAGTGGCAAGGCGCCAGGTGTGGATGAGATTCGCCCTGAGATGCTGAAGGCTCTGGACATTGTCGGGCTGTCGTGGCTGACACGCCTAGTCAATGTAGGCATGTCAATGTAGGCAATCCAGAGCTTCGCCTTCCGGCTCAGCTCCCTCTTCATCGAACAGGGACCGGTACAGCGGCCGCATTACTGCAGACGCTGCACCAATCCGTCTGTCCATCTCCCGCTCCATTTTGCCCTCACTCGTGAACAAGACCCCGAGATACTTGAACTCCTTCGCTTGAGGCAGCAACTCATTCCCAACCAGGAGGGAACACTCCACCGTTTTCCTGCAGAGAACCATGGCCTCAGACTTGGAGGTGCTGACTCTCATCCTGAGCGCTTCACACTCGGCTGCAAACCAGCCCCAGTGCATGCTGGAGGTCACGGTCTGATGTAGCCAACAGAACCACATCATCTGCAAAGAGCAGAGATGCAATTCTGAGGTCCCCAAACCGGACACTCTCCTCACCTCGGCTGCGCCTTGAGATTCTGTCCATGAAGATCACGAAACAGAATCGGTGACAAGGGACAACCTTGGCGGAGTACAACACCCACTGAGAACGTGCTTGACTTTGTGCCGAGAATACGGACGCAGCTCGCACTTTGTTCATACAAGGACCGAATGGCACGTACCAACGGCCCCGGTACCCCATACTCCCGTAGTACCCCCCACATGATTCCCCGGGGGACACGGTCATAAGCCTTCTCCAAGTCCACAAAGCACATGTAGACTCGATGGGCAAACTCCCATGCCCCCCCCAACAACCCTGCGAGGGTAAAGAGCTGGTGCACTGTTCCACGGCCAGGACGGAATCCGCATTGTTCCTCCTGAAGCTGAGGTTCGACAATCGGCCGGAGCCTCCTTTCCAGCACTCTGGAATAAACTTTCCTGGGGAGGCTGAGCAGTGTGATGCCCTGATAATTGGAGCACATCCTCCGGTCTCCTTTTTTGAAAATGGGGACCACCACCCCGGTCTGCCATTCCACAGGTACTGTCCCCGACCTCCACGCTACATTGACTAGGCGTGTCAGCCACGACAGCCCGACAATGTCCAGAGCCTTCAGCATCTCATGTCATCTTCAGTGGCGCCTTGCCACTGAAGAGCTTTTTGACTACTTCAGTGACCTCTACCAAGGATATGAGTGAGGCTTCCCCCGAGTCTTCAGACTCTGCCTCTTCCACAGAGGACGTACTGGTCGGGTTCAGGAGCTCCTCAAAGTGTTCTTTCCACCGCCCGACAATATCCTCAGTCTAGGTCAGCAGTTCTCCTCCCCGACTGAGCACAGCCTGAGCCAAGCCCTGCTTTCCCTTCCTGAGTCGCCGGACAGTTTGCCACTTGGCTCCCCGAACTCCTCCCACACCCGGGTTTTTGCTTCAGCAACCGCTGAAGCTGCGGTCCTTTTGGCCTCCCGGTACCTGTCTGCTGTTTCAGGAACCCCTGTGGCCAACCAGGCCCGAAAGGCCTCCTTCTTCAGCCTGACGGCTTCCTTCACCGCTGGTGTCCACCAACGGGTTCTTGGGTTGCCGCCACGACAGGCACCGACAGCCTTTTGACCACAGCTACGAGCTGCAGCCTCTACAATGGAGGCTCTGAACATGGCCCACTCAGGTTCCATGTCCCCAACCTCCCCCGGGATGCACGAGAAGTTCTTCCGGAGGTGGGAGTTAAAGACCCTACGGACAGGGGCTTCCACCAGACGTTCCCAGTTCACCCTCACTACACGTTTGGGTTTACCAGGTCTGTCTGGCAGCCTCCGCGCCATCTGATCCAACTCACCACCAGGTGGTGATCAGTTGACAGCTCTGCTCCTCTCTTCACCCGAGTGTCCAAAACATGCGGCCGCAGATCTGCTGATACGATTACAAAGTCGATCAGCGACCTTTGGCCTAAGGTGGTCCGGTACCAGGTACACTTGTGAACCACCCTATGTTCGAACATGGTGTTTGTTATGGCCAGTCCATGACTAGCACAGAAGTCCAATAACAAAACACCACTCTGGTTCAGATCGGGCAGGCCGTTCATCCCAATCACTCCCCTCCAGGTTTCTCCATCATTGCCCACGTGTGCGTTGAAGTCCCCCAGTAGAACTATGGAGTCCCCGGATGGAACCCTTTCCAGGATGCCACCCAAGGACTCCAAGAAGGCCGGATACTCTGAACTGCTGTTTGGTGCGTAGGCACACACAACAGTCAGAGCCTTCCCCCCAGCGACTTGCAGTCGCATGGAGGCGACCCTCTCGTCCACCGGAGAGAACTCCAACACAGCGGCGCTCAGCCGGAGAGAACTCCAACACAGCGGCGCTCAGCCGGGGACTTGTGAGTATCCCCACACCCGCCTGGCGCCTCACACCCTGGGCAACTCCGGAGAAGTAGAGGGTCCAGCCCCTCTCCAGGAGTTTGGTTCCAGACCCGGTGCTGTGCGTGGAGGTGAGCCCAACCATATCTAGTTGGTACCGCTCCACCTCCCGCACCAGCTCCGGCTCCTTCCCCGCCAGTGAGGTGACGTTCCACGTCCCTAGAACCAGTCGGCGATGACGGGGATCCGCACGCCCAGGACCCCGCTTTTGCCTACCGCCCGGTATACAATGCACCCGACCCCAATGACTCTCCCTGCAGGTGGTGAGCCCACAGGGAGGTGACCCCTTGTCCGGGCGAGGTGACTGTTCTTTCCAGGAGTCTTTTCATGGGGTCTTTGAATCGCTCTTAGTCTGGCCCCTCCCCTGAGACCACTTTGCCTTGGGAGACCCTACCAGGGGCTAATGCCCCGGACAACACAGCTCCCAGGGTCACGGGGGCGCCCAAACCCCCCCACCACGATAAGGTGGCGATTCTTTGGGGGAAGATCTCATGGGAAATAGTAATAGAAAGGTTAACCGAACCTAGAACCCAATCAAAAGTACTGGGTACCTGAAAAAAAAGAATTTGGTTCCGAAAAGAAATATAAATCTTTATTATTTCAAACAAAGGCTATATGTCTGCAAGGACGTAGCGGCTGCCTGCCAGGACGTTTCAAAAACAATGTATCTGTGTGGGTTTCCTTTTGTCTACCTTAGTATAATTAACTGCTCTAGATTCATCCTTTTCTATTATTTATTAATGATTTTTTTTATGCACGTCTGTGGATCATACGATTTTATTGTATGTATTTACTTTGTTAATGACCAGTAACGGTTAAAAGAATAAAGATATTTTTTGTTATCTTAAAATTTGACCTTTTTTTTGGAAACGAAACTCGAATCGATAAGAACCAGAATCGATAAGCAGAACCGGAACTAAACGATACCCATCGATACGATACCTAAGTGTATTATATTATTTTTATCAATTATATATATTATCATCTCTTTCGGTTGTACATTGTTGCACATTTACAGAAATGAAATGTCATCAAAAAGGTGATCGTAAAAGCCACCCAAAGTCACCCAAAGCCACCAAGACATACAAGATGAAACATCTTGTATGTCTTGCCTCTGGACAGTTTGAGTCTGTGCTTGGCTAAGTATGGCTCTGACCTTTACAGGGAGCTTGAGGAGGATATCTTGGCTCTAAGCAGGTTGACAGAGCAGAGTCCTGCACTGCACAGCTCTACAGTCTCCTTCACCGAGGACAACGTACTGTAGTTTATAATTGGGATCCTGTGTCGGTTGTGCAGGTAGTTGAAGTCCATTGCTTATGTCTGGAGGTAATGGGGAACAATTTACAGGACTGAAATTGAAAATGTGCGAAAAGTGAAGCACCTAATGTATGCACACATGTAATCACACACACACACACACACACGCACACACACACACACACACACACGCACACGCACACGCACACACACGCACACGCACACGCACACACACACACACAAGCATCTTCTTATATTCGCACACAATACATCAGAGAAACAGAAAGAGTGAGAAGGACGAGAGAGAGAGAGAGAGAGAGAGAGAGAGAGAGAGAGAGAGAGTCAAGTCAAGTCAAGTCAACTTTATTTATATAGCACATTTAAACAACCGCAGTTGGACCAAAGTGCTGAACAAGCTTCAAAACAAAGAAGCAAAAACAAATAAAAACAAACAAAGTAAAAATATTAGAGCATAACAGTAGAACAGGGTTAGAGCACAGTGAGAGACAGGGAGCCTAAATGCAGCTCTAACTGAATGCCAGTGAGAAGAGGTGGGTCTTTAACAGTGACTTAAAGGTGTCAATAGTCTGGGCAGATTTTAGGTGTAAGGGTAGCTTATTCCAGAGGTTGGGGGCGACCACAGCAAAGGCTCTGTCACCTCTATTTTTTAGCCTGGTTTTGGGAACCTTTAGGAGCATCTGATTTATTGACCTCAGAGCTTTAACTGGAATATGTGGGTGTAGAAGTTCCGTTAAATAAGATGGTGCCAGCCCATTTAAAATTTTTAAAACAAGTAATACAATTTTAAAATCAATCCTGAACCGGACGGGAAGCCAGTGCAGGGAGGCCAGTACAGGAGTTATGTGTTCCCGCTTTCTAGTTCCAGTTAAAAGACGAGCTGCTGCATTTTGTACCAGCTGGAGGCGACGGAGAGATGACTGATCAATACCTATATACAACGAATTACAGTAGTCCAAGCGAGATGTAATAAAAGCATGAGTGACTGTCTGGAAGTCTTTGGGGGAGAGATATGGCTTTACTTTTGCTAAAAGTCTGTTAAATCTGTAAAAAGAGACTTTTAACAAAAGAACGATTGTAAGAGGCTAGAGACCCAAGTGTTTCATCATAATCAGCCAGCTGATCAGGACGCCCAAACATAATAATCTCAGTTTTGTTTTCGTTAAGGTTTAGAAAGTTGAGGTCCAACCAAGTTTTGATGTCCTTTAAGCAGTTAAGCAGTGGCTGTAAGGACTCTTTGCTGTCGGCTTTTATGGGTAAATAGATTTGGATGTCGTCGGCAAAACAATGAAAGGAAATGTTATGTTTCTTGAAAATGAGAGAGAGAGAGAGAGAGAGAGAGAGAGAGAGAGAGAGAGAGAGAGAGAGGGGGGGGACATGGATGAGGAAGGAAATACTGACACAGCAATTTTCTCCATGGGTGGGAGTGAGGGGGTGTACTGTGCATGCATGGCTACCCTAAGCTTCTCAGGAGGCCACTTCAGGGGGCATTTTCCCTGGCTGTGTGTGTTTGTTTGAGAGAAAGACAGAGACACCCAATGGGGGTTACAGTGTGTTCACATCTCTCATCAAGCCAATGCCAAGCCATTTTAAATACCACCTGTGACAGAGGACTGAATCAATGAGATGGGATTTAAGATTCAAGATTCAAGAAGTTTAATCGTCACATGCAGGATATGCAGTGAAATGAAAAAGTGTGGATGCCCACTGGAACGTGCAACAGAACAATACAAATATTACAAATATCACAATTGAAGGGAAATAATCAAATGTCCACACTATTTACAGTCTTTACAGCCAAAGTAGCTGCTTTTCTTTTCTTTTTTAATGAGAAATATGAGCAAATAGGCAAATATCAGCAAGCAAATAGACATATAAACAAGTAGGTGGTTCGACACCTCTTTGAGTACAGGTCCTGCAAGGTGGGGAGTGTAATGCCAATAGTGCGTTCAGCCGAATGCACTACCCTCTGCAGAGCCCTCCTGTCCTGAGAGGAGCTGTTGCCGAACCAGGCAGTGATGCTTCCTGTCAGGATGCTCTCCACCACACCAGCGTAGAAGGTCTGAAGGATCCTCCAGGAGACTCGCACTGCTTTGCCTTCCTCACCAGAGTGTCAATGTGTGTAGTCCAAGTCAGATCCGAGAACCCAAAATATCATGATGTACTGAGAGTTATTGCCATTACAGAAGGCTCTGCATAGCATTGGTATTTGGCTTTTTTGTCCTCTTGGAGAAAGGTCTGCGATCCGAATTTGAATTGGAGTCACAGAGGTTGCACCATTAAATGTTTGAGGATTCAATTGTTGCCGTTCATGTGTGCCTGGGGCTCTTAGTGATTCAAATAGAGGTAGAGGGAAATTCATATCAGGGGAGCAGAGATACAGAGATTATGAATGGATCGATATAGATATAGTCTTTATTGTCGCATATGGGAAATTCATTTTCACAGCATGTACATACTGAATTTAGGGCTATGAGTAGGGCTATGGCAGAGGTTACAAAGCTTCCGCCAAAGCGCACTTTCCTCCACTTCAGAGACCTGTATCTCTGGCATGATGGCAGACGTGTGAAATATTGATGAAGGGGGAGATCAGAGGTCATTCACTATTTGTAAGTGCAAGATGTATGGTGGCTTTGTCATTAATGTCTGGGAGATTGGGCGTGGGGGGATCGGATGATTTTGGAGGCAGCGTGTGAGTTCCTGGTGAGTTTGTTTCTGTGTGAGATGGTCAGCATGGTGTAGAAGCAGGGGGAGCAGTACAATAGGATGGGTTGGATTATGCTCTTGTAGAGTAAAAACAGGAGGTGAGGACCAACAGAAAGTGCATTGAGTTTACAGATGATGTGGAGTCTTTGTTGGGAACGTTTATGTATGTCAGTGATATGCTGATCAAAGCTGAGTTTATTGTCTAAGGTGAGTCCAAGGTATTTGAAGCTGCTGACCTGTTCTACTGTCCTGCCATGAATGGAGATGAGGTTCAGTCCTGTGAGGGGTGTATTTGGTGTGTTAATGACTAGTTCCTTTGTTTTGTCTACATTGAGTTTGAGGTATTTGTCTGTGCACCATTTCACAGACAAAGAGATGTTGATAGGCTGTGATGGAGTTATTGTCTTTCAGTAGTCCCAGTATGACAGTGTCATCAGAGTATTTGTAGTATGTGGTGATAGGTGTGGGGCTGATGCAGTTGAAAAGAAGATGAGGCTGCAGAGAAGAGGCATGGAGAAGATGAATGAATGAATGACAGATTAAGATGCAGTAAAAGATCCTGTGATTCTTTCCCTGAAGGAAACCCTGGTTGGACAGTTATGGGGACAGAGGGGCCAACATTGTGAATAAGACTAGAGAATGATGAAACCCAGTCTGAAAATGGGGCAGCGGAAATAAAGTAAAACCAATGGAAAAGGAAATGAAATTATTAGGCCGTCACCGTTTCTCCCCAGTCCTCAACAAATGTATTCTGCAGCTGTACGAGGTCTAAAGATTATTATCCGTCTTCACTCACCGCACCGTATGTTGGAACATGTATGGAAAAACTCTCAGAAACGTAATACTCACCATGCGGGAGAAATCATTCCTTATGAGAATGGGGCTTTCTAATAACATTTGTTAAAATATGTACCCAACCACAAGAGAGTAAAACGAATGCATGGATGATGTGGATACCATTCTATTTTCTCAGGGTTGTATTCGCATTCCATTGGCCAAAACTTCTTCAATCATGCCTGATTCGTTGTCCTTTCCTCCAATCACATCCAGGTACATTTTGGCCAAACTTGGCATGGACCTTTCAGACCCCATTCTTGTACTTTGTATATTCACAAGCATACACAGTTGTTTGTGGTGTGTATATATACCACCAAATAGATACAAACATGTTAGGTGTCATTGTCCCACATATTCACTGTTTCAATTTCGATAATCAGTCACTTGGAATAAGAAGCAAATGCATCTTCAAATCTTTTCAGCCAAAGTGAAAATAGGTGCTAGGTGTGTATTAGAGGGGCTGGGGTATTGTGTCCGACTTGGTACCGATTTGCAAACTTTTACCGAGTCGACATCAAGAAAAGTATTTTGAAAACAGCACCTGCGTAAAAATAGAAGGGTGAGAGCCATCGGATGCAAGGCTGTTTTTTGTTACCATATTTTATCACAGTAATTTGAGTGTAAACAAAGCAGGCGGTTGAGCTAATAATTCCCAGGCTGTAAATTGACATGGGCGATCGTTGCAGCATCTACGAGGAGTTGTCTGCTATTGAAAGACACTTTCTCCTTTACTTGGCTATGGAAACGCCACTTTTTGATCACTCTATGGTATTTGCTGAGTAGTCTGGGATCCAATGTCAAAATAATAGAGAAAAACTTTCCATATTCTGCCATGAGATGAGTCGAATCCCGTATGATGTGATTTCTAATGTCCATACGCTAGGCTTGAAATATTACCTCCAACCACCTTAAACCGTCACCCAGCGATTTATGTCCCATTCCCCTCCAGGTGTGTATCTTTGATGTGAGGACTTTGTGTGATCTTGACAAGGTACTTATTTCATACCCCATTTTCTTATAGTGTCTCTCGTCGTACCAGCAACAGCAGTTCGCTACTGCGGTATTCACAGCAGAAATATAGCCATCCACATATATACAGTGAAGGAGAGAAAGGGAGAGAGAGAGAGAGAAAAAAAAAAAGCTATTTCAGTGGAAGATTTTGTCTCAATTTCCTCTCTGGGCCCCGGACGATTGGACTATCGCAGTCCTTCCAGAGCACCTCAGTCTGTGAGTGCTGCACTATGAACCACTTCGCTCCCTCTCCATCCGTAGGCCATTTAGAGAGTAGGAGCTTGGGGTAGGCGGAGGAGATGGCTTAGGTGAGGAAAAAAGAGATGCATGTTGACAAATAAATGAGGAAGAGGCATTTGAGGGGTTTCTGACATGGCAATAAACCAGAAAGAGGGCAAAACAAACAGAGAGAGAGAGATGGGTTCCTCCCTCTCTTTCTCACACTCTTTTGCTCTCTCTCTCTCTCTCACTCTCTCTCTCTATCTACTCTCTCTCTCACTCTCTCTAGAGAAAAACTTTCCATATTCTGCCATGAGATGAGTCGAAATCCCGTTATGATGTGATTGCTAATGCCAACGCTAGGCTTGAAATATTACCTCCAACCACCTTAAACCGTATCACCAGCGATTTATGTCCCATTCCCCTCCAGGTGTGTATCTTTGATGTGAGGACTTTGTGTGATCTTGACAAGGTACTTATTTATAACCCCATTTTCTTATAGTGTCTTCTCGTTCGTACCAGCAACAGACAGTTCGCTACTGCGGTATTCACAGCAGAAATATAAGCTATCCGAGTAACACACATATATACAGTGAAGGAGAGAAAGGAAGAGAGAGAGAGAGAAAAAAAAAAAGCTATTTCAGTGGAAGATTTTGTCTCAATTTCCTCTCTGGGCCCCGGACGATTGGACTATCGCAGTCCTTCCAGAGCACCTCAGTCTGTGAGTGCTGCACTATGAACCACTTCGCTCCCTCTCCATCCGTTGGCCATTTAGAGAGTAGGAGCTTGGGGTAGGCGGAGGAGATGGCTTAGGTGAGGAAAAAAGAGATGCATGTTGACAAATAAATGAGGAAGAGGCATTTTGAGGG
>PIJE02000809.1:132997-212316 GCA_002895965.2 Coryphaenoides rupestris | reverse complement strand
AGGGGTTTCTGACATGGCAATAAACCAGAAAGAGGGCAAAACAAACAGAGAGAGAGAGATGGGTTCCTCCCTCTCTTTCTCACACTCTTTAGTTTCTCTCTCTCTCTCACTCTCTCTCTCCATCTCTCTCTCCCTCCCTCTCACAGTGATTAGTTTGGGATGGAGGCCAAGAGGAGTGCTCACTCTTAAAGCGTATGCAGAGTATATATCTGCTTCATTATACTCACGCACACACGCACACACACACACACACACACACACACACACACACACACACACACACACACACACACACACACACCTACACACACCTACACACGCACACACACACACACACACACGGTTTTTAATTGATGTTAGAGGTGTCATTTTGCTAAGAAGTCTATTAACGCGTGTTGAAACGGAGAAGGCCAGCCAGGGAGGGGCAGCTCGTGCCATTAATCACTGCTAATGCTAATGGGGTGCCTCACACACACATTAGCGCTTCTTCAACCTGTCTGTGTGTGTGTGTGCGTGTGTAGGTGTGTGTGTGTGTGTGTGTGCGTGTGTGTGTGTGTGTATGTGTGTGTGTGTGTGTGTGTGTGTGTGTCTGCCTACCGGTTTCCTGCGTTCCCCTCCCGCTGGCTTCACTCCTGTTTGTTCACGTATGTACCTGCATCCTGCACTGAGCACGATCGTCTCAGCCAGCCGATCACCGATCTGCCCTGCCTCACGTATGCTATAAATAAACACCCCCTTGCATAAACTCTGAGTCTGTGTCTTGCGCTTGGGTCCCCCACCGCACACGCCGGCGTAACACCCAGTGGTACCATAGAGTTTCAAGTTTCAAGTATTTTATTGTCACTTCACAATTTACACGTGAGTATAAGCAGTGAGTGAAAAACATTTTTGTGCAAAACGCCCGACAACCGACAGTAATTATAAAGAATACAAAATAGATAGAACTACAAAATAGAAATAGAACTATGCAAAATAGAAATAGAACTATGAATAGAAATTCTGTGTAAATAAGTAATGAAATATAAAATGAAATGGAATATACAACAAAAATATCCAGGTGAGCAATACACATATAAATCAATGTACTAAAATATACATTGTTATATGCTGACATTCACAGAATGTCACAGAATACCTTCTCAGACAGTCAACACAACACTAGCACCAGCATTGGCACCAGGACTAGCACTAACACCAGTACTAGCACCAGCACTAGCAGTAACACTAGCACCAGGACCAGCACTAGCAGTAACACCAGCACTAGCACCAACACTTAGCACTGCTACCAGCGCTAGCTCCAGCAGTAACTCCAGCAGTAACACTAGCACTTATCACCAGGACTAGCATTGGCAGTAACACTTAGCACTAGCACTTAGACATTGATGCCGAACTTGTTCAGCAGCCTGATGGCCTGACTGTGGAAGCTGTCTCTGAGTCTGCTCGTGTGGCACTTGATACTGCGGTATCGCCTGCCTGACGGTAGAAGTGTGTACAGTTCGTGGCTGGGGTGGTTATTGTCTTTAATAATCCGTTTGGCCTTGGCCACGCACCGCCTGGTGTATATATCCAGGAGGGAGGGAAGCTCACCTCCAACGATGTACTGGGCCGTCCGCACCACCCTCTGTAGTGTTCTACGCTCCAGTGCGGTGCAGTTCCCGTACCAGACGGTGATGCATCCTGTAAGAACACTCTCGATGGTACTGGAGTAGAATGTTCTGAGGATGCGGGGGCACATGTTGAATTTCCTCAGTCGCCTGAGGAAATGCGTTTGAGCGCGAGATAAGTGCAGTTTGGACATCCATGCCTCTCGCGACTAAACGCTTGGTGTTTGATGCCTAAACCGATGTTGCCCCACTGTCTTATGATGTACTCATGCCCACACAAGCATTGGTAAGTCGGATAAACGTTTCCATGAAAGTTGTGAAGACCCATCACGTCGTGGCTCTTGAATTTGTCCTCCACCCTGTTCTTATACTCCCGCTTGGCAGAGCCGATGGTCTTGCGGAGGTCGTCAAAGGCGGCATTACGCGTGCGGAGTGCAGCGCGAACATCGCCATTAATCCACGGTTTCTGGTTGGGATAAATCCGAACCGATTTAGTAGGAACAACGTCATCTATGCATTTCTTGATGAACCCGGTGACTGAGGACGCGTACTCGCTGATGTTATTGTCCGACGCAACCCTGAACATATCCCAGTCCACGTGATCAAAACAATCCTGCAGCATAGACTCTGATTGGTCCGACCAGCATTGGACCTCCTTCACAGCGATTGGTCCTGCTTCAGTCTCTGCCTGTAGGAGGGGAGTAGTTGGATCGAGCGGTGATCTGATTTGCCGAACGGTGGGCGGAGGAGGGACTTGTAGCCGTCCCAAGGGGGCAAGAATATATATATATATATATATATATATATCACTAATATTATGAACAATACATATACTATATATATAGTTGCCGTGTGTGTGTGGGGGGGTGGTTAAGTGTGTAAAACTAAGAGAGTGGGCGATCTAAACCAATGAGATGACAGAAACAATGTGGACGTGCAGCTGTGGGCGGAGTCGGTAGCAGGTACCCTAAATCCTGCCCCCCCCCCTATTCTGACTTAACTTATCGGGTTTCTTGAAATCGGCCCTGGTCCTCATTATTTGCCCTGCAAAGCCTTTTCTCTGTGTCTTACGCCGTGCTTATGCATGTGTTAATGTGTGTGTGTGTGTGTGTGTGTGTGTGTGTGTGTGTGTGTGTGTGTGTGTGTGTGTGTGTGTGTGTGTGTGTGTGTGTGTGTGTGTGTGTGTGTGATTTCATCATTTGCTCAACCCTCAGAAATGTTAAACAAACAGGAGCCTCCAGCTGCTAATTATGCTGCGTGCTGAACTACTTTAACTTATTAGTACCAAAGGGGATATGTACACAGTATGTGTGTGTTCTTGTATGTTTGTGTGTTATTTTGTGTTAACTTTGCTTCTGTTGGCTCTCTCTTCTTTTCCTATCTTTCTTTGTTTCACTCCACCCTGCATTCCAGTTGTTTAGTTCCCTTTGTTCTGAGTTAAACAAACCAAACCATTGCTACTTTATTAGCAACTGGTTTTGTTACTGTATTGCCACCCCTGTGTGTGTGTGTGTGTGTGTGTGTGTGTGTGTGTGTGTGTGTGTGTGTGTGTGTGTGTGTGTGTGTGTGTGTGTGTGTGTGTGTGTGTGTGTGTGTGTGTGTGTGTGTGTGTGTGTCTTAAAATGACTGAATGTACAATTCAGTTCACATTTTCTGGGTGCTTTCATATTCCAAATTGGTTCACTATCACTATCACAAACATCACACTCTTGGAAATAGACATATATCTTGAAATGATCTGTGCAAGCTGCACCCATACGCACATTGTGTGTGTGTGTTTGTGTGTGTGTGTGTGATTGCGTGTTGCCTTCAGTCATGAACAGGGTCCTCCTCTGTGGTACGGTGTGGTGAAAGGGTCAAGTTTGGTCGATAACTCGATAGCTGCAGTGTTTATCAGGACCCGTAAGGAAATACCACCTGAACATTTCATACGGGACTACAAGTTGACATATACTGTATATATGATACAACGTGTCTCAAAGAAAAACCTCTGTTGGACTATTGACATGTGTTTGTATTCATTTATTGGACAAGAACAGTTATTTCTGTGCAAAAACATAATACTGTCTTGTGCGGTTTCAATTGATTGTCATTTTAGATTGAAGGGGAAGTTGCGGCCGCCTCAAGGTGACTTCCGCTTGTGGGTCAGAGTCGACCTCTTCGAGAGAGAGAGACAACACAGAGAAGGGGCGAGAGAGAAACAGTGAAGTCGGGGTGGGATAAGAGAGAGAGAGAGAGAGAGAGAGAGACAGAGCGATGTTTCTGGGGGGTAATTTATGGATATTAACACAGAGGCGTGTCACTGCTCTGGAACAGACCACATGTAAACATGCCTGAGTAGAAGGCATGTTGACAGCTTCAACACCCCACACCACACACACACACACACACACACACACACACACACATGAGGTGCTTGCCAGCGTCTCTCCCCTCACCCTCAGATCTCTGGGGGTCCACTTGGATCTGCATGTTTCTCAGCCACACACTCCTCACTAGGAGCTCCTCCCCTTTCTGTACCAAGCCAAGTCTCTCGGGGTCTTGGGTGGGGGGGTGCATTCTGATCCATTTTCAATGATCCATTACCTCACACACACACACACACACACACACACACACACATACACACACATTCGCTCTGCTCTACCACACATGAGGTACACATGTGTTTATGATTGATGATCTTATTATTTAGTCTTTGGTGTGTGTGTGTGTGTGTGTGTGTGTGTGTGTGTGTGTGTGTGTGTGTGTGTGTGCAGGTCCTGCCTAAGCCAATAGCTATAGAGCCATGCTGGGGGAGCCGTGCCAGCATCCTGACTGTCCTCCTCTACCTCCCAAGAGTACCTTCAGGGATACCTCCACCTGGACAGTCTGGTAGGACACACACACACACACACATACACACACACACACACACACACACACACACACACACACACACACACACACACACACACACACACACACACACACACACACACACACACACACACACATTTGCCTACACACACAGGGACACTTACTGTAAACATGTCTCACACGCACACACACACAGTCACACACACACCAGTTACTCTGAGCAGAATGACTCAGCTGCTGGAGCCGATTATTCAGAAAGGATTTAGTCTTCCATAAACACGTCATCTGAGCCGTACCACAGCCCTGATGAGAGACACACCGCGGATTAAAAAAAAACCCTTGTTGGATGTGAGCCGGTCCGCTCCCACTATCCACTGCTGGATCAGTTCCTCCGGACCGTTCCACTATCTGGCAGAAGAGGGGGGGGGGGCTTGAAGTAGTCGTGGTCTTGGTGTGGTGTGGGGTGGGGGGAGGGGGGAGGGGGGAGAGATACTTGATACTCCCCACTCGTTACAGTGTGCGTCTCGTCTTGCGGCGTCTCAGGGAGCGAAGAGACGTTTATCTTCATAAATCTCCCAGGTAGACCACAGCCCAGCACAAAGGGCTGCATGCATAGTCAGCACTCAGCATGCACACACACACACACACACACACACACACACACACACACACACACACACACACACACACACACACACACACACACACACACACACACACACACACACACACACACAGATAGACACCTATCTACGAATATGTTTGTCTTCCTAGCCCTAGAGCTGTACAGACACACGAGACGCAGGATGGGAATACAGGAATGGGGCGGCGGCGCGGAGTTATTTGAAGCAATCGTGCAATCTATTCTTACCTAACTCATCACTCTGTATTCACAACATCCAGAGTATACAACGCATGTATCGGTTCATCAAAAAGAAAAGCTGTGCTTGCGGTGGGGTGGCCAGGTATCCAGTCAGGATCACAGCAACACCCTAAGTCCACCAAACACACACTCCACAGTGGGCTTGTTATTGTGATAAGGAGGACATCAACAACAACAACAACAACAACAACAACAACAACAACAACAACACATAGAAATAGCCCGGGCCCCTGCCTCCTCATGTCCCAGTTCATCCCCACCCCTCCCCCCACCTCCCAGGGGACCTTCCTCTTGTGAGGTCACACAAAACTCCTCCATTGATCTGAGCACACGAGCACAACGAGTCACTCTGAGATGGCTCCACCCACCCCCTGGTCGGTCCTGGGTGGGGGAGACTTCAAGAGGAATCAATGATGAGCTTGCCTATTTTAGCGTGCCTCTCCACATTCCTCTCTCTCTCTCTCTCTCTCTCTCTCTCTCTCTCTCTCTCTCTCTCTTTCGCTCTCACTGGGCCTCATTTCTTTGTTTTTCTCCTGTCCTCCTTTGCTTAGTCCCTCAAGGCCTTACCATTAACTGACCCAGAGAGAAAGAGGGAGAGAGCGAGAGAGAGAGAGAGAGAGAGAGAGAGAGAGAGAGAGAGAGAGAGAGAGAGAGACAGACAGAGACAGAGACAGAGACAGAGAGGAAGAGAGCGATATTAAAGGAAAACATTTGACAGCCACCAATTTTGAAGATTCTCTGAATGATTCCTACCCCCCACCCCATCGCTCTCTCTCTCCCCCCCCCCCCTCTCTCTACCAACTAGTACTGCCCAACTCAACTCAACTCAACACCTGAGTGATTTGGATCTGGGTGCATGTTTATTGTGTAATTGTGTGTGTGTCTGTGTGAGCGTGTGAGTGTGTGTGTGTGTGTGTGGTGTGTGTGTGTGGTGTGTATGTGTGCAGTGTTACTATACTGGTCTCTCTACTTCCATCTCGAGGACCCCTGCTGAGATCTGCTACAGGTACACGGAAGTCCCTTGCTGCCATGAGAACAAATATAAATGTCTACTCTTCTGTTGTTGCAACTCTCTTTCAAAGCACACACACACACACACACACACACACACACACACTCTTACTCTCTCTCACACACACACACACTCACACACACACACACACACACACACTCTTACTCTCTCTCACACACACACACACTCACACACACTGCAGGTCCCGTTGGCAAGCTGTTTTACTGCCATCTCTTGAGAAGCTTTTGCAGCACTAAAGTGCTACTTTATTGCAGGACTTTACTGGCCTTCATCTGGGTTGGGAGAGTTTCATCAAAGTGTGAGGACCACGGAGGATTTTTGGGTGAAGTGTAAAGTGTTGCTTTAAAGTGGTTAGTCAACACATTCCAGGCCTAATATACAGTATGTATCACGATCTTCAATTGGTAAAATATGAAGAATATCATAATTTCTGTAATTAGCGAAAAGTTGTGGGAAAAAAGTTTTCTTTACATTTTATTAGATCATGACATAACTGTGTATCGACACATGCATTTACTGTACTGCTTGTCTCACGTTCACTTAATTTATGACGCATGTTATGAATGCTTTGTTATTCTTTGCGCACTGTTCACCACTGAATTACCATACAATACCAGACTAGCTGTGAGAGCTTACTCTCTCTCTCACTCTCCTGTTCTCCACGGCTAGTGTGTGAGATGAGATTTCAAACTCTGAGTCGCAGAGGAGGTCCAAACTTTGGCTTTAGCGTCACACACACATACAAACACACACACACAAACACACACACACACACACACCACACACACACACACACACACACACACACACACACACACACACACACACACACACACACACACACACACACACACACAACAAACACACACCATCAAGCTATCATTTAATCACCCACATTAATTGTGCATGTATGATGCATCATTGTTCTAGCAGATCCCAGGTGCTCCTGGGTCCTATTTCAAGAAGCTGGATTCCCGGGTTAATCCAATAAGTTATGTCAGAATTCGGGGAGTGCCATAATTTTGGGTTTGAGATACCAAGCTTAGACTGAATCTTGGGTCAGTTACCGTGGCAAACTCATGCTGTGAACCTAACCTGGATTCAAACCTGCTATATAGCAGGTTTCCCTTCGGAGATAAACCACAACTGCAAGGTTCCACCTTCTTTCTATCATCTCATTGGTTTAGATCAGGGGTGTCAATTCAATTTCATCCTGGGCCACATCAGCATTATGGTTGCCCTCAAACGGCCAGTTATAAGACTATATACTGTAAATATATCTGCTCTTTATCATATCACATAATTGCCTCTGCATTCGATTATTATTGGTTTGAATATAACTTAATCAATAACTAGCTCTGAAATCAGAAGTCTCTGAAAAATAAGTTGCAAGCAAGACATTCAAGAGTACAACTATTGTACAATTTGTATCAGGGCAGGACTGGGAACATCATTCAAACTGGGAACTATAGTCCCAGTCAGGCCACCCCAGTCCCGGGGGATTATGAAATGATGACGTGTAATGTTCAAAATATTAGTAATTGTTACGAATAAATATTGTAGAAGCAGAATACTTCATCAATCATACTTGTCCACTCTAAGGCTTACAGTAAAACATGCTTCCCACACCACTGCCTCACTGTTTGGTTGACCAGGTAACTCTTTTCTCTCCGTGTCTGAATCTGGTGCCGACAAGATTCAGACACAGAGGGATGGACATTATAGTTTAGAGTTTATGTGCGAACTTGTTGGAAACGAACCATGTAAGCGTTGCTCTCTCTCTCTGTTTCACACCCTCTCATGCTCACACAAAATACGAGCGTGCCAAGTTGTGTGAATTGTGAAGTATGCTGCTGCTTGAAAAACATACAGAGGATCCAAACATTCAAAAAAAAAATATTATATTGTTTTCACTATTCATAAAACATACAGGGCTCTCGGACCAAATGATGCCGATGGTCCACCAAGAAAATGTTTGTTACAAAGACGTAATTTCCTGCTCCCAACTAAGCACTGGTCTGGCCCGCCTCTAGTTCAGTGGTCTGGCCCGCCTCTAGTTCTGTGGCCTGACTACGGGCATTTTTTGTAATCTGCGATTTGCCAGCCATATAGACGGCCAGGCCACGGGGATACCTCCCAGTGCTCCCGATGGCTTGTCTAGGCCTGATTTGTATGATCAGCAAATTATAATCTTTGCAAGGTCTCGCGGGCCACATCAAATGAGGTGGCGGGCTGGACTTGGCCCGTGGGCCTTGAGTTTGACACATGTGGTTTCGATTATGGCAACAAACAATTAGATCCAGCTCTTATACAAAAGGACTGTAATCCAAGGTGCATCATTTTCCTTCTTGTTAATATTTTAATTGAAATGCGATTTATAGCCCATTCTCTTCGTTCTTCACACTTAACCCCCCACACCTGCTATATTTATATATATATCAACCTTCCCAGGTTGATCATGTTTTCAGGTTGCGATAGATGTTGCATTTTGAAGATGACAATTATGGAATTCATTCTATTAGTCTTGCAACTATGAATGCTCGAAACCTGCTCTATTCTTATCTTTATGTACCACATCGATATATTGCTGTCTCCTTCAACAAATGTACTCGTTGGAAGTCGTTTTGGATAAAAGCGTCTGCCAAATGCCCTAAATGTAAATGTATAGTTCTGGGGACCCGGAAGCCTTGAGGAGGTCCAGATATGATCTTCGTCATCAGAGCCTACAGGGACAAGTTGGAGTTTAACTACCATAGCTCTGACCCCAGACACATGTGGTGTGTATTGCGAGCCATCACAGAATATAAAGGGAGAAATAGCAGTGATACCCAGCCTGTCGCCTCTCTCCCTGATGAGCTCAACACCTTCTACACACAGTTTGATGTGAGCAACACCATTCCTACTTTTTTGCATACTGTTGCCTTCCATGTCACAAGAGTTTCACTGTTGAGAATGGCCCTGTGTAATGTAATGATGTACATGTGACAATAAATTAATTGGGGGTGGGGCGCCACAGATAAAAATCTGATCTAAATAGGTGGGTTTTGAGTGCAGTTTTGAAGGAGGGGAATGAGGGTGAATGTCTGAGCTGTTGGGGGAGAGAGTTCCTGAGTAAGGGGGCAGCGCACATGTGCATGCATGTTTCTGCACACATACATACACACACACACACACACACACAAACACACAAATACACACACAGACAAACACACACACTCCCGTCATCGACAGATCAACAGATTGCCTCTGTGAGTCACCTGGGGACGTTAAGTGTGCCTTGGTATAGGCCAGCTTACCACTTTTAGACAAGGTGCTGTTTGACTCACACAGAATACCTGCTGACCGCCTGACTGGTTCACAGCTGCACTGACCTTCTGGTGACATGCTAGGCTCATAGAGAGATAATGAGATAGGGGGGGGGGGGGGGGTGAAGGGAGAGAGAGAGAGAGAGAGAGAGAGAGAGAGAGAGAGAGATGTAGGATGTATCCAATGTCCCTGCTCTAAGCTTGGAGAGACAATGTTGTCCTTCATATCCTACCTTAGTCACAGACCGCAGGACACCACTAGTATCTCGGACTCTGGCAAACTTGCAGTCAACCCGTCAAACAGCACAGAGAAAATGAATCCCATGCTAGACTCTTAACTGGCATCTGCCAGTGTCGCAGGAAATGTCTATAAACAACGAGAAAGTAGGAGTCTGCGAAAAAGATACAGCTAAGACAGGAACACCAACATGCTGTCTGCTACGCAATGTCAGTAAGAATCCAGATTTCAATTTAATTTGTCATTCTAAGATGTTAAGTGAAAATCCAAACAAATATTTTCCCTCCCTAAAATGACTTGTACTGGTCAAAGGGGTACCTGGCTGAAAACATATTTCCGAGGGGATACATTGCTAGACATAGTTTGAGAACCTCTGCTGTGCACTAGAGTATTCACCAGAGTGTACGACAAGTGACTGACTGAGGAAGCTGTGAAACAAGTGAAGCGCCCGGCAATAAGTGTCCGTGGCGGTGCCCCCTCACCCCTGCTAAATGCTCTTTTTGCATATCCCCGCCGCAGCCTCAGAGAGACGGGTTGTCACGGTTACGCTTGGCTAAATCCCTTCCTGTTCACAGAGCTGAGTCCACCTCGCTCCTCTGCTCCCCTCCTCCTCCATCACTTCTTCTCCTTTGTCTCCCCTCTCTCCGTTTCTCTGTTCCCCCACATTCTCTCTTTATTTTCTTTCCTCCACCCTTATGTTATGATTTTTTTTATAACTTTCTTTCTTTATACATGTTGTAGTATTTTGGAGGTGGGTTAAGTTACATTGTTTATTGTGGTGTGAGTGGGGGGTTTAGAGAGCAACCACCGTTGGCTGGTTGTGTGTATGTGATGGTATGGAGTTTACCAAAATGACGAGGAAACACAGCACTAAGATCACGCTGGCATTTCCTTGTTCAGTCGAACAATGTAGTTTAGCGGTAGCGGAGATTGTGGGGCACAGTAGCCTGAAGTCGGCCGGTAGAATGAACATGATAGTGGAAAGGGACATGGCTATCAATGACACCTTCATGGCAGTGCTGCCGCTGTCAACACCGCCCAAGAGGATCATGTAAGGGATACACGTTGGAGTCTATAGCTCTACCATAGCTCTGACCCCAGACCATGTGGTGTGTATTGCGAGCCATCACAGACTATAAAGGGGGAAATAGCAGTGATATTGCTGTCTCCTTCAACGAATGTACTCTTTGTAAGTCACTTTGGATAAAAGCATCTGCCAAATCCCCTAAATGTAATGTAAAATGTAGATCTATTAATGATCTGGAGACTGAAATAGTAGAATTGCAAAGACGAGCTGAGTCTACAGGAAATCGAGGACAGATTGAAGTCCTTAATTTTTTTTTTTTTTTTTTTTTATTTTTTTATTTTTTATATATATTTTATATATTTTTTTTTTTAATTTTTTTTTTTTTTAATTAAATTTTTTTTTTTTTTAATTTTATTTTTTTTTTTTTTTTTTTTTCCTTAAATCCCCCAAAAATGCACTTAAAGACCTACTAGGCACCAGAGCCCAAGGAGCCCTGGTTTGATCGTTTTTTAAACACAAACAAAATAGATGCACCATCTAAATTCTTCTTCTCTATTGAGAAGATAAATGGCCAGAGCAGACAGATCCACACTCTGTGCTCTGATACCGGAGAGGAAATCACTGACCCAGGTGCCATCCATAAACAGGCAGTGTTTTTCTATTCCAGATTATTAGTACAACCAACACAACACAACACAACACAACACAACACAACCAACTTTTTTCGCCAAGGTCTACCAGAGGTAGATAGTGAATCCAATGATGATTTGAAGAAACCTCTGGTGGTGGAAGAGCTACACGCTGCCCTACAGAGCTTGGAAGGAGGAAAAGCCCCAGGTGTGGATGGACACATTTGGATGTCAGTAGTGTTCTACAAAGCCTTTTGGGATGAGTTAAGCAATGACTTTGTAATGGTATTAAATGAAAGTTCTAATCCTAACTTGTTACCCTTAACCTGCAGAAGGGTAGTATAAGGGTAGTAGTATACAGTAATAACTTTAATTCCCATTAGGAGACCTGCAAAACATAACAAAAACTGGTGTCCTGTTTCTCTTTTGTGTACAGACTACAAGATTTTATCAAAAGCTCTGACCAACAGGTTGAGAGATGTTATAGACCAGGTCATCCATAGAGACCAAACATACTGTGTGCCTGGTACTATACAGTGTCTTTAATTCAAATATTATATTTATATTATATTTTGGCTGTCTCCAGTTCTTTGGGCTCAGATACTGGTTTTATTTCTATAGATCAGGAAAAGGAATTTGACCGGGTTGGACATCCATACCTTTGGAAAACGTAAGAGGGCTTTGGGTTCTGCCCAGGTTTCATTGCTATGATCAAAGTTTTGTACCAGGACATTGAGAGTTTACTGAAGATCAATGGAGGGCTGAATACCCCATTTACGTATAAGAAGAACTATATCGTCTGCTGAAGTCAACTGGAGAAATGGTCTTCCTAGTTTGCCAGGAGGTTTAGTCTGGAAGAGAGGTGGTTTGAATTACTTGGGAGTGCATCTGGGAGATGTAAAATAAACTTGGAAGGGTTAGTAGAAAAGGTAAAAGGCAGGTTGGGGAAGTGGAAGTGGATCCTCCCATAGTTATCCTAAAGGGGAGACCTGATTGCCAACAACTTGGTGGCTTCCGCTCTCTGGCACTGCCCTTGCATGCATGGAGTCACATGCAGGACAACTCGGCCATCTACAAGCCATCATGGTGGATTTTTTCTGGCACAAGCTACATTGGGTGCCGCAAAGCATCCTTTTCCTACCAAAGGAGGAACAGGGGCAAGGCCTTGTTCACCCAGCCAGCAGAACAACTACATTCCGGCTCCAGTTCGTCCAGAGATATCAGACAGGAGCCATGGACCCCGAATGTAGAGGAGTGGCAGATGGCATTCTAAGGAAGACAGCTGGTCTGGGCCTGGACACATCACTGGTTTTAATGAATCTTAATGTTTTTAAACTCTGTGAATTACCCCCTTTTTATCAAGGAGTTTTTAAAGCATTACAGTTTTTCTCAATTGTTTATGCGAGTTTATTGTTTATTGCTTATGACACAATGACCACAACCTGTAACTCATGTGCCAACTCCCTAAACCAATTCTGCTGAACTGTAAACACATTTCCTGCTTTAGACCCAGATTTCAATTCTAAAACACACTTTCTTCAAAACACTACACACAATCCTCTCGATTTTGCACACTTCATCAATGCCAAATCTCCTTGTGTTTAGACAGAACACACAGCCATTCAATTGGCAAAACTTTCATTTCCAAGGCTGTTGTGCAATCAAAGCTTTAGCAATATAAGGGCCACAGGTGAGCTCCTGGTTTGGAGAACAATGGATTGAAGTGAGAGGTGATCAGAGAGGCAGAGGAGTGAGAGTAAGAGGAGGAGGACGAGGAAGAGGAAGAGGAGGACGAGGAAGAGCAAGAAGGAGAGCCATTATCTCTGATGTGATTTGGGCCACTGTGGTCGACCATGTGGTCAACCATGGTTTGACCATGCAGGAGGCTGGCCAGAGGGTTCAACCAAACCTAAGCCGCTTCTCAGTTGCATCCATTCTCCGGACATTCAGAAGAGAGAATAGGTAAGAAACACTACTATGACAGGAAAACACTAGTTTGAATGCCTTATCAGGAGCATAGTATTCTTGTATTTAGAGTAATTTTACATTGTACTGTATTTGTATATTTTGCAGAACTGAAAGATTACCCCCGGCGTGGTGGGAGGGAGCGTGTCTTCACGGCTGAACAGGAGACTGCAATAGTCAACATGGTTCTGGAAGATAATACTAATAACAATCAAACAAATACAAAGAGCAACCATTGATGACCAAGGACATATTCCTGAACCATCAATACAGTGAGCCTAGCCACAGTGGACCGTGTTCTAAGGCGGAACACCTTGAGAATGAAGCAGGTGTACAGGGTGCCTTTTGACAGAAACTCCGACAGAGTCAAACAATTACGCTATGACTATGTGCAAGTAAGGTCCTAACATTTCCCACAACTTGATTGCGTCCTATCAGCACTGACACATTACTGTACTGTATTGTAATCCAATCCAATGTTATTTTCAAGTGTTTCACAACACTGTGTAGGTCTATTTCTGATACAATATTGTCATGTTTGTTTCAGAGAGTTCTTGAGCTACAAGCAGCTGAAGAGGTGCATGAATTCATTTCATTGATGAGGTGGTTTCAACCTCTCCAAAAGAAGGCGCCGGGGCAGAAATATCATCGGCCAGGCGTGCCATCGTCAAATGTCCCTGGCCAGGCGTGGAGGGAATATTACTTTGTGTGCTGCCATCAACCACCACGGCTATCCTCCATCACCATTCCATCCTTGCCCCTACAACACTGCCGTCTCCTCACATTCCTGGACACACTCCACAACATCCTCATTCCACCACACCAGATAGATGACGCAGAGCAGCCAGGTACGTTGTTATCTGGGACAACGTAAGTTTCCACCGGGCTGCTCTGGTCCGCACCTGGTTCATCGACCACCCACAGTTTTTGGTTCTTCCCTCCCCACCATACTCCATTTCTCAATGCGATTGAGGAGTTTTTTTCAGCCTGGAGATGGAAAGTGTATGAGCGCAATCCTCAAACACAGCTGCCACTGATACAGGCCATGGAGGAGGCATGTGGCGATATACTGTAGCTCCTGACGCATTTCAGGGATGGATTCGCCATACTAGGCGATACTTCCCCCGCTGCTTGGCCAGAGAGAACATTGCCTGTGATGTCGATGAGGTCCTGTGGCCAGACAGGAACCGAAGACAGGATGTAGCCTAGTTTTTTTTGTCCTTTTTTACTGTATTTTGCATTTTTCTGGCCTATTTTCTATTGTTTGTTCTGTGTAAATCATTTACACATCCAGTTGTGTTTGCTGTGATGTATAGGCTACAGCAGTTTTGGAGAAAATAAATATTTTTGTTGTTACTGTATATTTGTTTGTTTTACATTTGAGTAAAAATATTATACAGTTATATTTTACAACAGGAGTAAGCGTACACTAAACACTGAACATGAAAACGCATAATGCTCCTGATAAGGCCTTCATACTGGTGTTTTCCCATTCATAGTGGTGTTTTCCATTCAGCACATCAGTGTTCAATTGGTTGTTCGAAATGTGTCCTCATATGATGGTCTGTGTTTGAACACAAAATACCATTTTGAGACATAACATTGTTTTGAAGGCAAAGTAGCATTTTGCAGGAGATATATAGGGTTTAGCATTTTGTGTGTGTGGTTTTTGGATTTGTGTTTAGAGTTTTGAGAAAATGAGGTATGCTTTCAAAAAATGTGTGTAAGCAATTGAGAAAAACTGTAAGTCCTAGATTCTTATACTGTACACTGCACTAGTTTTTAAAGGAACCTCTCATCCACAGGGCTGGACTGGACATTGAAGATTGTGCAGGGGGCAAACAAAGATTGTGCAATAAGAACATTGTAGATTGCAGGTCTCAAACCCAGTGAGGTCGAAGTCCTAGCCTCTGTTTTAGAGCAAAAATCTATTCAGCAAATAGAAAAATTTGAAACTACTGTATGAAAAGTTAACCAATGAAGAGTTGGCAATGTTACTCTAATTATCCTTTTCCTGAACATGTTTTCACTCCCAGATTCGAGGGAATATCTGGCCCTTTGACAAACAAACATACAAAGCAACAGACAAAGCAACAGACTTAAACTTGTATACAGTAATGGCAAATTGTTATAGGAAGGAATGAAGGAACGGACAGAGTTTGGAGGCAGAAGCTAGGGGTAGCTGATGAGGTGAAGTCTGTGTGAAAGCTCCTGTACAAGCTTCCACTAAACAAGAGGTCAGGTGACCTCCAGTGGAGGATCCTACATGGAGCCATCGCTGTGAACTCTTTTATTTATGTTATCAATTCATCTGTTTCAGAAAAATGTCCTTTCTGCGATTGCATTGAAACCATATTTCACTGTTTCACAAAATGCGTAAGGCTTAACCCGTTGTTTAACAAATTATGATTGATATTTCAAGGGTTTGATGAAAACCTTTCTTGTGTTTGGAGCAGTATACAAGAAGGAAAATCCAAAACAGTGGAAACTGCTGAATTGTATTGTTGGTGAAGCAAAATTGGCGATTTACAAAAGCAGGAAAAATAAAATAGAGAATATCCAAAATCAAGAAATAGTCCCAATATTTGTTGCTTTAACAAAAGCTAGAGCTAGAGCTAGACTTCAAATTTTACAAAGCAATGAAAAATATGACTGAGTTCACCCAACAGTGGTGCCCAACAGCAACATATGCTTCGTTACTAATGATACTTACATTTTTAACGTTTTTTTTTCTCCTGAAGCACAATAACATGTTGTGCTGTAGCTGTTTTGTACACCATTATTGTAGCTTGGAGTAACAATTTTATCTTTTATTCTTTTATTTATTCATGTACACATATTTGTTGGTCTATTGTAGAAACAAAACATCTCTCTCTCTCTCTCTCTCTCTCTCTCTCTCTCTCTCTCTCTCTCTCTCTCTCTCTCTCTCTCTCTCTTTTTCTCTCCTTTTCAGTAAAGGCAGGGGGTGCTCAGTGACCTGTAAGCAGTTCTAGAGGAACAAAAAGTGTTCCCTTTCCTCTTGTCATTCTCTGTATGCAGTGACCTTCACACAGGCTTCATTCATTCTGTATCATCCACCCCCGCCCAACATCCACCCCCCACGGCCAGTCACATCACCCAGGGTATCTGGCCCTACAAACGGGACAGGGGGCCCAGAGACACACATTGTAAAACTCTGCTCTGTTGACCCACGAGTGCATCTTTTGCATCTTTCGGTGCTTTGATTTTTCCTTTCCTCCTTGAAACTTGCTGTGGGGGGGGGGGCATAGAGTCTAGTGTTATGTCAACCAGTGCACTGAGCGCGCCCACCTACACCCCACCACCACCACCACCACCACCACCACCACCATGTACTGGAACGAATCCAGCGTTGTCAACACAACGTGTGCCATAAGTCGGTAAATATTTGACGAACAAGCTGCCATTGTTTCATCGAAGGCGTCAGATCGGCCGCTGCATAGAGCGAGATATACATCTCCTGTGTCTTCATTGAGAGTATGATCTGGATACGAATAAACATGTTTTTTTGGATGAAAGTGAGCACCTCCTCCCCCAGATGTTTAAAGCTGCTGCCGCCGTGTTTGCTGGGCTACTTTTTAATTTTCAACAGCTTGTGACAGGCTGCAATGTACACTGTGTCTGTTCCCTACAGACTGTTGGATAGCTCGCTAATGACCCCATTAATCCCATCAAGACGGCTGCGGGGTCGGGGGTTAATGATGCAGCAACTCACCTGACAAAACAATAACATTAATGAGCCCTGTTGCCATGCCACTAAATGAGCTCTTGCCACTCACCTGTCCAATGATTTGATTAGATTTGACCAATTTAATTTCGCAAATGAACACATCTTTTCACCTGTGAATACTAAAAACATTTGACGTGATTCAAGGAGAAAGACGTTTTTTTTTTTTACTGTAAAATGCAACAGAAAAATGAATGCCATTCTGTCATGCCATTCTAAACCTAAACCGAAGCAGTGAGATGGGTGGATGTCTAAACTCTGAGTCGCAGAGGAGGTCCAAACTTTGGCTTAGCCGTCACACACACATACAAACACACACACACAAACACACACACACACACACACACACACACACACACACACACACACACACACACACACACACACACACACACACACACACACACACACACACACACAAACACACACATCAAGCTATCATTTAATCACCCACATTAATTGTGCATGTATGATGCTCATTGTTCTAGCAGATCCCAGGTGCTCCTGGGTCCTATTTCAAGAAGCTGGATTCCCGGGTTAATCCAATAAGTTATGTCAGAATTCGGGGAGTGCCAGAATTTTGGGTTTGAGATACCAAGCTTAGACTGATCTTGGGTCAGTTACCGTGGCAACTCATGCTGTGAACCTAACCTGGATCAAACCTGCTATATAGCAGGTTCCCTTCGAGATAAACCACAACTGCAAGTCCACCTTCTTTCTATCATCTCATTGGTTTAGATCAGGGGTGTCAATTCAATTTCATCCTGGGCCACATCAGCATTATGGTTGCCCTCAAACGGCCAGTTATAAGACTATATACTGTAAATATATCTGCTCTTTATCATATCACATAATTGCCTCTGCATTCGATTATTATTGGTTTGAATAATAACTTAATCAATAACTAGCTCTGAAATCAGAAGTCTCTGAAAAATAATTGCAAGCAGACATTCAAGAGTACAACTATTGTACAATTTGTATCAGGGCAGGACTGGGAACATCATTCAAACTGGGAACTATAGTCCCAGTCAGGCCACCCCAGTCCCGGGGGATTATGAAATGATGACGTGTAATGTTCAAAATATTAGTAATTGTTACGAATAAATATTGTAGAAGCAGAATACTTCATCAATCATACTTGTCCACTCTAAGGCTTACAGTAAAACATGCTTCCCACACCACTGCCTCACTGTTTGGTTGACCAGGTAACTCTTTTCTCTCCGTGTCTGAATCTGGTGCCGACAAGATTCAGACACAGAGGGATGGACATTATAGTTTAGAGTTTATGTGCGAACTTGTTGGAAACGAACCATGTAAGCGTGCCTCTCTCCTCTCTGGTTTCACACCCTCTCATGCTCCACACAAAATACCGAGCGTGCCCAAGTTGTGTGAATTGTGAAGTATGCTGCTGGCTTGAAAAAACATACAGAGGATCCAAACATTCAAAAAAAAATTATTTAATATTGTTTCACTATTCATAAAACATACAGGGCTCTCGGACACCCAGGCCAAATGGGGGATGGGCCGATGGGTCCACCAAGGAAAATGTTTGTTACAAAGACGTAATTTCCTGCTCCCAACTAAGCACTGTCTGGGCCCGCCTCTAGTTCAGTTGGTCTGGCCCGCCTCTTAGTTTCTGCTGGCCTGACTCACGGGCATTTTTTGTAATCTGCGATTTTGCCAGCCATATAGACGGCCAGGCCACGGGGATACCTCCCCAGTGCTCCCGATGGCTTGTCTAGGCCTGATTTGTATGATCAGCAAATTATAATCTTTGCAAGGTCTCGCGGGCCACATCAAATGAGGTGGCGGGCTGGACTTGGCCCGTGGGCCTTGAGTTTGACACATGTGGTTTTCGATTATTGGCAACAAACAATTAGATCCAGCTCTTATACAAAAGGACTGTAATCCAAGGTGCATCTTTTCCTTCTTGTTAATATTTTAATTGAATGCGATTTATAGCCCATTCTCTTCGTTCTTCACACTTAACCCCCACACCTGCTATATTTATATATATAATCAACCTTCCCAGGTTGATCATTTTTCAGGGTTGCGATAGATGTTGCATTTTGAAGATGACAATTATGGAATTCATTCTATTAGTCTTGCAACTATGAATGCTCGAAACCTGCTCTATTCTTATCTTTATGTACCACATCGATATATTGCTGTCTCCTTCAACAAATGTACTCGTTGGAAGTCGTTTTGGATAAAAGCGTCTGCCAAATGCCCTAAATGTAAATGTATAGTTCTGGGGACCCGGAAGCCTTGAGGAGGTCCAGATATGATCTTCGTCATCAGAGCCTACAGGGACAAGTTGGAGTTTAACTACCATAGCTCTGACCCCAGACACATGTGGTGTGTATTGCGAGCCATCACAGAATATAAAGGGAGAAATAGCAGTGATACCCAGCCTGTCGCCTCTCTCCCTGATGAGCTCAACACCTTCTACACACAGTTTGATGTGAGCAACACCATTCCTACAGCACGGCTAGCTGAGGACCAGGACGACTGCACTCTGTCCCTAACCATGGCTAACAAGAGAAGAGCTCTTAAAAGAATAAATCCATGGAAGTCACCAGGGCCAGACGGCATTCCAGGCCAGCTAGCAGATGTATTCACCTCTTTATTCAACCTATTCAATCAGTCCCTCCCTGTTTCAAACAGACCACAGTTGTCCCCGTACCAAAGAAACCTTCCATCACCTGCATGAATGACTACCGCCCTGTAGCACTGACCTACATCATCATCAAGTGCTTTAAGTGGCTAGTCAGAACCCACATCTGTTCCACCCTTCCTGACACCTTGGACACCCTTCAATTTGCATACCGTCCCAACAGATCTACGGATGACCACCATTCTGGGTCTCATCACCAACAATGATGAGACCGCCTACAGTGAGGAGGTCAGGGACTTGGCAACATGGTGCACCAACCTCTCTCTCAATATCTGCAAGACTAAGGAGATGATCGTGGACTTTAGGATGCCCCCTTATGCATCGATGGAGCTGAAGTGGAGAAAGTCTCCTGCTTCAAGTTCCCTCTGTGTATTAATCATGATGAACCTCAACCTGGTCCAGGCAAGCGGACCCGGGCTGTAAAAACTGCCCAAAAGCGCCTTTACTTTTTGAGTTAGACTCAAGAAGTTTGGCAATGTCTGCAGAAACCTTCACTAACTTTTACAGGTGCGCCATTGAGAGCATCCTCTCTGGCTGCATTACTGCCTGTTTGGCAGCTGCTCCACCACTGATCACAAGGCCCTCCAGAGGGTGGTGAAGACAGCGAAGTGCATCATCAGCTGCCATCTCCCAGCCGTGCAAAGCATTTACCACACACAATGCCTTAGGAAAGCATGGAAAATCATTGAGGACTACAGCCACCCAGGCCATGGACTCTGCTGCCGTCTAGTAGACGTTGCCGGAGCATTCAGGCACGGGACTACCAGACTCAAAAAACTGTTTTTCCCCCATCAGGCCATCAGGCCTTTCTCAACCAGCAACACCAATCTCATTGATCCTATTCATCACTTTACATGTATATTTATAACATTGATAATATTTAGATTATATAACTACTTATTGGATTACTTCTTGGATTACTACTTATACTGGATACATATGCCATATTCCCTATGCTATATTTATATATTCCAGATACATATGCTTCTGATTCTCTTATCTTATCTACTGTATATTTCTGCCACATGCCATGTCTCTGCTACTACTCCACTCATTTGCATTGACATTTACATTTAGGGCATTTGGCAGACGCTTTTATCCAAAGCGACTTACAAAGAGTACATTTGTTGAAGGAGAGGCAGCAATATATCACTGTGGTACCTGAAGATAAGAATAGAGCTGTTTTCGAGCATTCCTATTTACGAGACGAATAGAACGAGTTTCATAATTGCCAAGTTGCCTGCATAAGTAGCTGGCAGGCGTGTGATTCTAAGCATGATACAACATCTGAGAACGAACAACAATGCTAAGTGCCATTAATAAGTGTTAAGACATATAAACACTGCAGGTTAGTGCTAGGGGGGGGTTATGTAGAGTCCAGGTGAACTCTGAACAGGTGGGTCTTGAGTCTCTTGCGGAAGCTGGCGAGCGACTCGGCTGTCCTGACATGAGCCGGGAGCTCATTCCACCACTGCGGAGCCAGAACCGTGAAGAGTTGGGACTTGGAAGAGCGATGTTTGGCTGTTTTTAGTGAAGGCGGTACCAGTCGTTTGGCAGAAGTTGCCGAGCGGAGTGCTCGGGCTGGGGCGTAGGGTCGGACTAATTTTTGGAGGTAGGTAGGGGCGGTTCCGTTGACAGCCATGAAAGTCAGTACCAGTGTCTTGAATCGAATGCGAGCGATTACCGGGAGCCAGTGGAGGTTGCGGAAGAGGGGGGTTACATGGGAGAATTTAGGTAGGTTGAACACGAGGCGTGCTGCTGCGTTCTGGATGCGTTGTAAGGGCTTGATTGTTGAGGCGGGGAGTCCAGCCAGGAGAGAGTTGCAGTAGTCGAGACGAGTGATAACGAGCGCTTGGACCAGGATCTGCGCTGCTTCACGTGTGAGGAAGGGCCGGATCTTGCGGATGTTGTAGAGAGCAATTCTACAAGATCGGGCCACAGAGGTAATGTTGGCGTTGCAGGACAGCTGGTCATCCAATACCACGCCAAGGTTCCTTGCCGTGGGTGCAGGGGAGACTTCGATGTCCTCGATGGTGACAAGTAGGTCCATCTGAGGGCAGTCTTTACCCGGTATGAAGAGAAGCTCAGTCTTGTCGAGGTTGAGCTTCAGGTGGTTGGCGGTCGTCCATCTGCTGATGTCGGCCAGGCATTTTGAGATGCGTGTTGCGATGTGGGTGTCTGAGGGGGGGAAGGAGAGAAACAGTTGGGTGTCATCAGCATAGCAGTGGTAGGAGAAGCCGTGGGATGTGATTACAGAGCCGAGAGATCTAATGTATAAAGAAAACAGAAGGGGTCCCAGTACTGAGCCTTGGGGTACTCCGGTGTCAAGGGTGCAGGGTCTGGACAGGGAGCCATTCCATGTGACCTGATAAGTGCGATCTGTCAGGTAGGAGGTGAACCAGGATAACGCAGTTCCAGTGATGCCAAGCTCTGCCAGGGTGGAGAGGAGAATCTGGTGGTTCACTGTGTCGAAAGCGGCGGACAGGTCAAGGAGGATGAGCACGGATGAGAGGGAAGAGCTTCTGGCGTCGCGAAGGGACTCTGATACTGCAAGCAGGGCCGTCTCCGTGGAGTGCGCCGCTTTGAAGCCTGACTGATGAGGGTCGAGCAGGTTGTTCTCGGAGAGATAGGATGATAGTTGGGTGGAGACAGCACGTTCTATGGTTTTGGAGAGGAATGATAGGAGAGACACAGGTCTGTAGTGTCGGACGTCGGTGGTGTCCAGGGTGGGTTTCTTAAGGAGTGGCTTGATTCTGGCGGTCTTGAAGGCAGTCGGAAACAGGCCCGAAGTGATGGAGGTGTTAGTTAGGGTGGTGAGGAAGGGAAGGATGTCGCCCGAGATGTCTTGGAGAAGAGAGGACGGGATTGGGTCAAGGGGGCAGGTGGTGGCATGGTTGGATGTCACAAGCCTGTTGACTTCTTCAGAGGAGAGGGGGTTAAAGCAGGTAAGGCTGGTAGGGGTGGGTGAAGGGGGAGTGGGGAAGAAGCAGGGGTGAAAGAGGAGGTAATGTCCTTCACCTTCTTTGTAAAGTAGGTGGCAAAGTCATCTGCTGAGAGGGAGGAGGGAGGAGGAGGGGAGGGAGGGTTGAGGAGGGAGGAGAACATGGAAAAAGGTTTCCTGGGGTTGGAGGCGGAAGAGTTGATCTTTGTAAGATAGAAGGCAGATTTGGCTGCTGACACAGTAGAGGTGAACATGAGAGGAGGTGGAGGTAGTGAGAGAGATCATCAGCAGGAGTCAGATTTTCTCCATTTTCTCTCAGCTGCCCGCAACTCTGTTCTCATGAGCCCCGCAGAGTTTCGGGACAGCCAGGGAGGTGGAGGAGAGGCTCGTGTCTGGTCTGGAGATAAGTGGACAGAGTGAGTCGAAGGATGAGGAGAGAGAAGAATCAGAGTGGGAGGGACGCGTTCCTCTACTGCGACAAGAGTGGAGAATTGTTGGGGGGAGGTAGTGAGGAGAGGACAGTTTGCAGAGAGAGTAAGGGAGAGAGAGTTTTCAGGTTCCTACGGGAGGTTGACGATGTGAGACGTAGCAGGTAGGAGGTGGGAGCTTTTAGGGGACGGGAGAAAGCGACAAAATGGTGATCAGACACAGGGAGGGGGGGTAACAGAGAGTGCCGAAGTGGCGGAGGACCTTGTGAAGACAAGGTCAAGTTGGTTCCCGGCTCTGTGGGTGGAAGGAGAAGGAGTGTGCGCCAAACCGAATGTGGCGAAGAAGTTGATGAATTCGGGTGATTGTAACTTTCTGGCTGGATGTTGAAGTCGGCCAGAACGACAGTGGGTGCCATCTTCAGGAAACAGCTGAGGAAGGGCATCCATCTCGTTCGAAGAAGTCGCCAAGAGGACCGGTGGTCGGTAGATCACGGCAATGTTGAGCTTGATCGGAAGGGTAACAGATACAGCATGGAGTTCAAGTGCAGATCTGGTCAGGTGTTCCAGGGGAAAGACCTGTATGACCACTTTGGAGAGATGAGGAGTCCTGTTCCCCCACCTCGCCAGAGGGTCGGGGAGTGTGTGTTGAAAAGAATAGGTCGTGGAAAGGGCGGCACGGGTCACCGGTATTTTCCGGGGTGGATCCAGGTCTCTGTGAGAGCCAGGAAGTGGAGAGACTGGAGGGCGGCGTAGGCCAGAATGGTCTCAGTTTTCTTGACCGACGATTGGCAATTCCAGAGTCCCCCTCTCACATCAAGGCCTGTGTAGGTTGAGATCGTAGGGTAGAGGAGATTGGAGGGGTAGCGGCAACGAGTAGAGGGTCTTCGGTGACACCTGCCGCGGTAGGATGTCCAGACTGTAATGGACTGTAGGCACATGGCTAGCACAGGAGGAACTGAGAGAGAGAGAGAGAGAGAGAGAGAGAGAGAGAGAGATGTAGGATGTATCCAATGTCCCTGCTCTAAGCTTGGAGAGACAATGTTGTCCTTCATATCCTACCTTAGTCACAGACCGCAGGACACCACTAGTATCTCGGACTCTGGCAAACTTGCAGTCAACCCGTCAAACAGCACAGAGAAAATGAATCCCATGCTAGAATCTAACTGGCATCTGCCAGTGTCGCAGGAAATGTCTATAAACAACGAGAAAGTAGGAGTCTGCGAAAAAGATACAGCTAAGACAGGAACACCAACATGCTGTCTGCTACGCAATGTCAGTAAGAATCCAGATTTCAATTTAATTTGTCATTCTAAGATGTTAAGTGAAAATCCAAACAAATATTTTCCCTCCCTAAAATGACTTGTGCTGGTCAAAGGGGTACCTGGCTGAAAACATATTTCCGAGGGGATACATTGCTAGACATAGTTTGAGAACCTCTGCTGTGCACTAGAGTATACACCAGAGTGTACGACAAGTGACTGACTGAGGAAGCTGTGAAACAAGTGAAGCGCCCGGCAATAAGTGTCCGTGGCGGTGCCCCCTCACCCCTGCTAAATGCTCTTTTGCATATCCCCGCCGCAGCCTCAGAGAGACGGGTTGTCACGGTTACGCTTGGCTAAATCCCTTCCTGTGTCACAGAGCTGAGTCCACCTCGCTCCTCTGCTCCCCTCCTCCTCCATCACTTCTTCTCCTTTGTCTCCCCTCTCTCCGTTTCTCTGTTCCCCCACATTCTCTCTTTATTTTCTTTCCTCCACCCTTATGTTATGATTTTTTTTATAACTTTCTTTCTTTATACATGTTGTAGTATTTTTGGAGGTGGGTTAAGTTACATTGTTTTATTGTGGTGTGAGTGGGGGTTTAGAGAGCAACCACCGTTGGCTGGTTGTGTGTATGTGATGGTATGGAGTTTACCAAAATGACGAGGAAACACAGCACTAAGATCACGCTGGCATTTCCTTGTTCAGTCGAACAATGTAGTTTAGCGGTAGCGGAGATTGTGGGGCACAGTAGCCTGAAGTCGGCCGGTAGAATGAACATGATAGTGGAAAGGGACATGGCTATCAATGACACCTTCATGGCAGTGCTGCCGCTGTCAACACCGCCCAAGAGGATCACGCTGTCCAACGTGCGATAGCAACTACCATAGCTCTGACCCTAGACGCATATGGTGTGGATTGCGAGCCATCACAGACTATAAAGGGAGAAATAGCAAGTGCTATATTGCTGTCTCCTTCAACGAATGTACTCTTTGTAAGTCACTTTGGATAAAAGCATCTGCCAAATCCCCTAAATGTAATGTAAAATGTAGATCTATTAATGATCTGGAGACTGAAATAGTAGAATTGCAAAGACGAGCTGAGTCTACAGGAAATCGAGGACAGATTGAAGTCCTTAAATCCCCCAAAAATGCACTTAAAGACCTACTAGGCACCAGAGCCCAAGGAGCCCTGGTTTGATCGTTTTTTAAACACAAACAAAATAGATGCACCATCTAAATTCTTCTTCTCTATTGAGAAGATAAATGGCCAGAGCAGACAGATCCACACTCTGTGCTCTGATACCGGAGAGGAAATCACTGACCCAGGTGCCATCCATAAACAGGCAGTGTTTTTCTATTCCAGATTATTAGTACAACCAACACAACACAACACAACACAACACAACACAACCAACTTTTTTCGCCAAGGTCTACCAGAGGTAGATAGTGAATCCAATGATGATTTGAAGAAACCTCTGGTGGTGGAAGAGCTACACGCTGCCCTACAGAGCTTGGAAGGAGGAAAAGCCCCAGGTGTGGATGGACACATTTGGATGTCAGTAGTGTTCTACAAAGCCTTTTGGGATGAGTTAAGCAATGACTTTGTAATGGTATTAAATGAAAGTTCTAATCCTAACTTGTTACCCTTAACCTGCAGAAGGGTAGTATAAGGGTAGTAGTATACAGTAATAACTTTAATTCCCATTAGGAGACCTGCAAAACATAACAAAAACTGGTGTCCTGTTTCTCTTTTGTGCACAGACTACAAGATTTTATCAAAAGCTCTGACCAACAGGTTGAGAGATGTTATAGACCTGGTCATCCATAGAGACCAAACATACTGTGTGCCTGGTACTATACAGTGTCTTTAATTCAAATATTATATTTATATTATATTTTGGCTGTCTCCAGTTCTTTGGGCTCAGATACTGGTTTTATTTCTATAGATCAGGAAAAGGAATTTGACCGGGTTGGACATCCATACCTTTGGAAAACGTAAGAGGGCTTTGGGTTCTGCCCAGGTTTCATTGCTATGATCAAAGTTTTGTACCAGGACATTGAGAGTTTGATAAAAAAATCAATGGAGGGCTGAATACCCCATTTACGTATAAGAAGAACTATATCGTCTGCTGAAGTCAACTGGAGAAATGGTCTTCCTAGTTTGCCAGGAGGTTTAGTCTGGAAGAGAGGTGGTTTGAATTACTTGGGAGTGCATCTGGGAGATGTAAAATAAACTTGGAAGGGTTAGTAGAAAAGGTAAAAGGCAGGTTGGGGAAGTGGAAGTGGATCCTCCCATAGTTATCCTAAAGAGGGAGGACGCTGATTGTGAACAACTTGGTGGCTTCCGCTCTCTGGCACTGCCCTTGCATGCATGGAGTCACATGCAGGACAACTCGGCCATCTACAAGCCATCATGGTGGATTTTTTCTGGCACAAGCTACATTGGGTGCCGCAAAGCATCCTTTTCCTACCAAAGGAGGAACAGGGGCAAGGCCTTGTTCACCCAGCCAGCAGAACAACTACATTCCGGCTCCAGTTCGTCCAGAGATATCAGACAGGAGCCATGGACCCCGAATGTAGAGGAGTGGCAGATGGCATTCTAAGGAAGACAGCTGGTCTGGGCCTGGACACATCACTGGTTTTAATGAATCTTAATGTTTTTAAACTCTGTGAATTACCCCCTTTTTATCAAGGAGTTTTTAAAGCATTACAGTTTTTCTCAATTGTTTATGCGAGTTTATTGTTTATTGCTTATGACACAATGACCACAACCTGTAACTCATGTGCCAACTCTGTAAACCAATTCTGCTGAACTGTAAACACATTTCCTGCTTTAGACCCAGATTTCAATTCTAAAACACACTTTCTTCAAAACACTACACACAATCCTCTCGATTTTGCATACTTTGTCAATGGCAAATCTCCTTGTGTTTAGACAGAACACACAGCCATTCAATTGGCAAAACTTTAATTTCCAAGGCTGCAATTTGCAATCTAAGCTTTAGCAATATAAGGGCCACAGGTGAGCTCCTCGTTGGAGAACAATGGATGGCAACATTGAAGTGAGAGGTGATCAGAGAGGCAGAGGACTGAGAGTAAGAGGAGGAGGACGAGGAAGAGGAAGAGGAAGAGGAGGACGAGGAAGAGCAAGAAGGAGAGCCATTATCTCTGATGTGATTTGGGCCACTGTGGTCGACCATGTGGTCAACCATGGTTTGACCATGCAGGAGGCTGGCCAGAGGGTTCAACCAAACCTAAGCCGCTTCTCAGTTGCATCCATTCTCCGGACATTCAGAAGAGAGAATAGGTAAGAAACACTACTATGACAGGAAAACACGAGTTTGAATGCCTTATCAGGAGCATAGTATTCTTGTATTTACAGTATTTTACATTGTACTGTATTTGTATATTTTGCAGAACTGAAAGATTACCCCGGCGTGGTGGGAGGGAGCGTGTCTTCACGGCTGAACAGGAGACTGCAATAATCAACATGGTTCTGGAAGATAATACTATAACAATCAAACAAATACAAAGAGCAACCATTGATGACCAAGACATATTCCTGAACATCAGTGGACCGTGTTCTAAGGCGGAACACCTTGAGAATGAAGCAGGTGTACAGGGTGCCTTTTGACAGAAACTCCGGCAGAGTCAAACAATTACACTATGACTATGTGCAAGTAAGTCCTATACATTCCCACAATTGATTGTGTCCTATCAGCACTGACACATTACTGTACTGTATTGTAATCCAATCCAATGTTATTTTCAACTGTTTCACAACACTGTGTAGGTCTATTTCTGATACAATATTGTCATGTTTGTTTCAGAGAGTTCTTGAGCTAGAAGCAGCTGAAGAGGTGCATGAATTCATTTTCATTCATGAGGTGAGTTTCAACCTCTCCAAAAGAAGGCGCCGGGGCAGAAATATCATCGGCCAGCGTGCCATCGTCAATGTCCCTGGCCAGCGTGGAGGGAATATTATTTTGTGTGCTGCCATCAACCACCACGGTATCCTCCATCACCATTCCATCCTTGGCCCCTACAACACTGCCCGTCTCCTCACATTCCTGGACACACTCCACAGCATCCTCATTCCACCACACCAGATAGATGACACAGAGCAGCGCAGGTACGTTGTTATCTGGGACAACGTAAGTTTCCACCGGGCTGCTCTGGTCCGCACCTGGTTCATCGACCACCCACAGTTTTTGGTTCTTCCCCTCCCACCATACTCTCCATTTCGAGGAGTTTTTTTCAGCCTGGAGATGGAAAGTGTATGAGCGCAATCCTCAAACACAGCTGCCACTGATACAGGCCATGGAGGAGGCATGTGGCGATATACTGTAGCTCCTGACGCATTTCAGGGATGGATTCGCCATACTAGGCGATACTTCCCCCGCTGCTTGGCCAGAGAGAACATTGCCTGTGATGTCGATGAGGTCCTGTGGCCAGACAGGAACCGAAGACAGGATGTAGCCTAGTTTTTTTGTCCTTTTTTACTGTATTTTGCATTTTTCTGGCCTATTTTCTATTGTTTGTTCTGTGTAAATCATTTACACATCCAGTTGTGTTTGCTGTGATGTATAGGCTACAGCAGTTTTGGAGAAAATAAATATTTTTGTTGTTACTGTATATTTGTTTGTTTTACATTTGAGTAAAAATATTATACAGTTATATTTTACAACAGGAGTAAGCGTACACTAAACACTGAACATGAAAAGGCATAATGCTCCTGATAAGGCCTTCATACTGGTGTTTTCCCATTCATAGTGGTGTTTTCCATTCAGCACATCAGTGTTCAATTGGTTGTTCGAAATGTGTCCTCATATGATGGTCTGTGTGTGTCGTTTGAACACAAAATACAATTTTTAGGAGACATAACATTGTTTTGAAGGCAAAGTAGCATTTTGCAGGAGATATATAGGGTTTAGCATTTTGTGTGTGTGGTTTTTGGATTTGTGTTTAGAGTTTTGAGAAAATTAGGTATGCTTTCAAAAAATGTGTGTAAGCAATTGAGAAAAACTAAACTGTTTTCACTGGACCAAGATTGAACCTTATACTGTACACTGCACTAGTTTTTAAAGGAACCTCTCATCCACAGGGCTGGACTGGACATTGAAGATTGTGCAGGGGGCAAACAAAGATTGTGCAATAAGAACATTGTAGATTGCAGGTCTCAAACCCAGTGAGGTCGAAGTCCTAGCCTCTGTTTTAGAGCAAAAATCTATTCAGCAAATAGAAAAATTTGAAACTACTGTATGAAAAGTTAACCAATGAAGAGTTGGCAATGTTACTCTAATGATCCTTTTCCTGAACATGTTTTCACTCCCAGATTCGAGGGAATATCTGGCCCTTTGACAAACAAACATACAAAGCAACAGACAAAGCAACAGACTTAAACTTGTATACAGTAATGGCAAATTGTTATAGGAAGGAATGAAGGAACGGACAGAGTTTGGAGGCAGAAGCTAGGGGTAGCTGATGAGGTGAAGTCTGTGTGAAAGCTCCTGTACAAGCTTCCACTAAACAAGAGGTCAGGTGACCTCCAGTGGAGGATCCTACATGGAGCCATCGCTGTGAACTCTTTTATTTATGTTATCAATTCATCTGTTTCAGAAAAATGTCCTTTCTGCGATTGCATTGAAACCATATTTCACTGTTTCACAAAATGCGTAAGGCTTAACCCGTTGTTTAACAAATTATGATTGATATTTCAAGGGTTTGATGAAAACCTTTCTTGTGTTTGGAGCAGTATACAAGAAGGAAAATCCAAAACAGTGGAAACTGCTGAATTGTATTGTTGGTGAAGCAAAATTGGCGATTTACAAAAGCAGGAAAAATAAAATAGAGAATATCCAAAATCAAGAAATAGTCCCAATATTTGTTGCTTTAACAAAAGCTAGAGCTAGAGCTAGACTTCAAATTTTACAAAGCAATGAAAAATATGACTGAGTTCACCCAACAGTGGTGCCCAACAGCAACATATGCTTCGTTACTAATGATACTTACATTTTTAACGTTTTTTTTTCTCCTGAAGCACAATAACATGTTGTGCTGTAGCTGTTTTGTACACCATTATTGTAGCTTGGAGTAACAATTTTATCTTTTATTCTTTTATTTATTCATGTACACATATTTGTTGGTCTATTGTAGAAACAAAACATCTCTCTCTCTCTCTCTCTCTCTCTCTCTCTCTCTCTCTCTCTCTCTCTCTCTCGCTCTCTCTCTCTTTTTCTCTCCTTTTCAGTAAAGGCAGGGGGTGCTCAGTGACCTGTAAGCAGTTCTAGAGGAACAAAAAGTGTTCCCTTTCCTCTTGTCATTCTCTGTATGCAGTGACCTTCACACAGGCTTCATTCATTCTGTATCATCCACCCCCGCCCAACATCCACCCCCCACGGCCAGTCACATCACCCAGGGTATCTGGCCCTACAAACGGGACAGGGGGCCCAGAGACACACATTGTAAAACTCTGCTCTGTTGACCCACGAGTGCATCTTTTGCATCTTTCTGTGCTTTGATTTTTCCTTTCCTCCTTGAAACTTGCTGTGGGGGGGGGGGCATAGAGTCTAGTGTTATGTCAACCAGTGCACTGAGCGCACCCACCTACACCCCACCACCACCACCACCACCACCACCACCATGTACTGGAACGAATCCAGCGTTGTCAACACAACGTGTGCCATAAGTCGGTAAATATTTGACGAACAAGCTGCCATTGTTTCATCGAAGGCGTCAGATCGGCCGCTGCATAGAGCGAGATATACATCTCCTGTGTCTTCATTGAGAGTATGATCTGGATACGAATAAACATGTTTTTTTGGATGAAAGTGAGCACCTCCTCCCCCAGATGTTTAAAGCTGCTGCCGCCGTGTTTGCTGGGCTACTTTTTAATTTTCAACAGCTTGTGACAGGCTGCAATGTACACTGTGTCTGTTCCCTACAGACTGTTGGATAGCTCGCTAATGACCCCATTAATCCCATCAAGACGGCTGCGGGGTCGGGGGTTAATGATGCAGCAACTCACCTGACAAAACAATAACATTAATGAGCCCTGTTGCCATGCCACTAAATGAGCTCTTGCCACTCACCTGTCCAATGATTTGATTAGATTTGACCAATTTAATTTCGCAAATGAACACATCTTTTCACCTGTGAATACTAAAAACATTTGACGTGATTCAAGGAGAAAGACGTTTTTTTTTTTTACTGTAAAATGCAACGGAAAAATGAATGCCATTCTGTCATGCCATTCTAAACCTAAACCGAAGCAATGATGGATGGGTGGATGTCTTGGTGATTCATTTGAGAACCATTACTGAATGACTAAAAATCAAAAACAAGATGTAATCCAGGCAGAGATCAAAATTAAACAGCCAGGCCAATAGTCCTCAAAACATCTGGCAGACAAAAACGTAGTCCAAACAGAAGTTGACCAAACTAACAGACGCACCAACGTACAGACCGCTTGATAGCTCTGGTGATACCGAGTGACAATCTCGCACTGAACACTGAGAATCACCAAGTTTAATTACACCGGGTGATTAACTGAAGAAACATGCGCTATAGGTCGAAACAAATGAGGAAGTAATCAGGTGCAACAGCTGAGGGGCAGAGCCAACAGTGCATAGATTCAATTAAACTATAGGAGGTGCATGGTCTTACAAACAAAAACAAAATCCACATGTGCAAGCACAACAGACCCTAAAGAAATACACACACACACACAACAGGATAAGACACCACTCAGGTGGAATTCCTAACACTAAATGTTGTCCGGCTGTTATTTACTCATTATTTACAAACAGGAACCATTGCACCACAGAGGGAACATTTCAACGATGACAACAACACAGCTGCATCATATCGGCCATTTCTAGATATAGTGCAACTTCTTAAAGATCTACTTTTACGAGGTGTATGTGAAATTCCCAACTGTAATGACAAAATACAGACGCCGGCTAGCCCAGACACCGTAAAGGCAGCGAGTTACGAGCACAATGCATTATGGAAACGGTGCAGTTGAATCGGTAAGTAGAGGACGACCTTCTGAGGATTGTGTGTTTAGAGGGAGAAATGCAAAGTGTGACATGCAAAAGTGTCACTTTGACGCACGGTAGCTAAATTTGTGGTGCACATACCCACAGGCATTCATAACTCTCACACACACACACACACACACACACACACACACACACACACACACACACATACACACAAACCAAACAGTCCACAGAACTCACGGTGGAACACACCACAGGACTGTTTAATCCGCTTTTCCTCCCCATTGCCAAAAAAAAAACATCCTCAAAACAAATCAGTCAAGTGTGAAATCCTCCAAATATCGTGCATCTAAACCAGCCGATTCCTCATGTTTTCTGTCCATGCAACTCGGCTGTGGCACAGCAGCACACACACACACACACACACACACACACACACACACACTCTTCTCCACTCTGCTGACGGTAACCGAACGCACACCGCTAGCCCCGCGGCGTTATTACTTCTACATGCATAAATAACGGCAGGCAGGGCCTTTGCCCATGGAAACCAGGGAGCGGGTGATGCTCAACGCGAAGATCAGATACTAGGGTTGGGTTTGAGGGGTGGGAGGGTTGAGGGTTTGAGGGGGGTGGAGGGTTTGAGGGTGGAGGTTTGAGGGTTTTGAGGGGTGGGGGGTTTGAGGGGTGGAGGGTTTTGAGGGGTGGAGGGTTTGAGGGGTGGAGGGTTTGAGGGTTTGAGGGGTGGAGGGGGTGCATTTCCTGCAGGATTGAGGAGGGAGAGAACGTGAGGGAGAGAGACATCGGAAAGAGAACAAGACAGGAGATTTGAAAGCTATGCCTCCCCTCGCTTTGGGAGATGTTGATGAAGATTTTGGCGATGTTGAAGAGGAGGAGTTGGGGGGAAATATGTCTCCATCTGTCACATGCTACTAGGACTTAGGAGAGAGAGAGAGATAATAATTTTCTCGCCATTTCTACTTAAACACGTTAAACATAATGCAAAATAATTATGAAATAAACATATTGACTTGTACAATGCGCTAACATGGTAGTCTGCTTTCAAATTTGTACTCTTTTTTTTGTGTGACCAAAAGCTGCTCTCTGACTGGCGGCTTTTGGTTTTTACCAAGGGGCTCTGTGAATCTCATCCTAAACGTGCATACTTTTACTGGCAGCAAATCAGTATCCAAGATTCAAGATTTCTTTATTGCCAAATGTAACAAGTACAGTACAATGGAATGGTTACTCCCCATTCACTCCTGCAGTATTCTTCGAAACATACATTCTAAAACAACTCTAAACAATGAGAAGATACCTAAGTACCTAATATGTACAGTAAAAGGTTAAAAGTGACAAGTAAGAGTAGCAATACTCCAATAGTAAAATAAATAAATAAATAATAAATAATCCAATAATAGTCCAGTAATCCAATAGTGTCAATCCAATAATCCAATACGTCTGGTGTAATTGTACATCCAATAGTCTAATGGACCAATAGACCAAAAAGGGGGTGGGGGACTGTCTCGACAATGTTGATCACTTTTGCATAGTATATTATATTGTGCTGGAGTCGCACTGTGGATGAGGCACAGGACAACAGAATTACTTAGTTTTCGTCGTTCTGTGGCGCTCACCACAGTATTTTCAGGAGATGGCAAAAGGATTAGAGCTGGACAAATGACAGCTTCTGCAGCAAGCTTGTGGCCACATGAAGTTAGAAGTAAAATGACTAAGTGTTAAATATTATTGTGGATCATATTTACTTAGTAAGTAAGTAATATTAAAATAGGCTCAGTGCTTTGATCTCACTGTATCTCTCATCAACAGTGTTAACTATTCAGACTCATTATTATTATTATTATTCGGAATTATATTCTGGTTTTTTATTTGTTGTTTTTTTTGCGCCCCCCTCCACATTTGTTTTTACCACCAGCCACCACTGGTGGTAAAAGATAATAATAATAATACTACCGTAAAACACCCATAAACAATACTGGCCTGGTCCAGTGATCCGGACGGAATCCATTTTGGATTACACTTGAGACTCCAGTGATTGAATGAACAAACGAATGAATGATTGAACTAACTCACCCCCTACGTCTTTTTTCTCACCAGGGATGGCCATCGCCAGCACCCTGGCGGACACCACCCAGCAGAGAGCCATGGAACTGAAGGAGCGAGGCCTGGGCCTGAAGCACCGCAGCAAGCACTACACGGTGCACCACCAGGGGACGTGCGTATGAGCCCCGCGCCAACACACACACAAGCCTGACCACCACGACACGGACGACGGACCGCAGCTCGGATCGGACTGGATCAGCTTTGGCATTTTTTTGCTGGACTTGAACAGAACTGAAACAGAGTGACATAGAACTCCATCAGTGTCCGTGGTGGAGCATCAGAGGCGGAGCTTGCTCCAGATTATGGATGTCACTACTAATAACTAATTAACTAACCAACGCACTGGTGCTGATTGGTCTTACAATCCCCCCGCGCTCCCCATTGGTCACTCCTTTCATCTTCTCTTGTTCTTTTTCCTCCATGTTGTATGTATGCTGTTGGCATCAGCCATCAAAGCTTGTAGCTGGTGTGTGTGTCTCCTCCAACAGATGCCATGTGTCACTGAAGCGCCAGCTTCCTCTGGGGACACCTCTCTTTGGTAAGCAGGAATACATGATTATCAGGTGGCCCCACCACATACATTAACATGGAACCAAAAGAGACTTTCTACAGAGACAAACCAAACTAGCTTGGGAGACGGACAGTGCGTCATTCTGTGGAAAACTAAATGGATAAAAGGACATATTGCGATGCACAGTAAAAGGGATGTGTATGGTGGTCACATACAGATTGCTCGTGGACAAAAGTCTGAACTTGATTTTTTGTTTTATTGTTTTATTGTTTTGGTTCTCCTTTCTAGTGGTTATTAATGTAAGATTGTTACTCTGCATCTTGTCATCATGGGAATTGATCATGGGTATGTGAGGGTTGCTGTCCACATTTGTTGGTGGTTTTATCATTTCAGGCATTTTATTAGCGTGATCCCTCTTCCTGCACTGATGTTTGTTGAGGTGTGGGTCACATGCTCAGGTGCACCGCGTTGCTGGCTGTTCCTCTTCTGGCCAAGCTGCATTGGCCTTGTCAAAAATCCATATGCACTGAGTTCTCTTCATCAACTTGTTTTGTGGGTCAATATTATGCAACGCATCATCCATCATATATAGCTTTTTTTCTTCCATGTTAAGCTACAATGTAACATTGGTAGTGGAGTTTCAGAAGGTTACCCGCTTCATATAGCATCCTCTTCATTGCTCTACAAGTCATTTCACACACCCTATGGTTTTAACATGTATACCATAATTTATGCGTTTATCTATTTATTACTTATCATTATGCAAAGCACTCTGATGAATTATCGTTTTACAGAGCATTTTTACAGAGAACGTGCACTAGGAGTTTTTTATACCGAAGCACTAAGTTTTAGTCTTTAAAAAATGACAGTGCTTGTAGTATTACTCTTTTTATTATCATGACGTGAATTTAAGTATGAAAAAGTATGCAAATTGTACGATTTGTGTGATGTCAAAATAGTATGTGACGTACAGTTGCATTGTGTTGTCGGCCCTGTTCATTCCATATCCTTCCTGTAATCAACAGCATGACCAGCAACAGCACATGTTTGAAAGTGTTCATCTATTATGTATAGGGCTGCATCCAAACCTGATCACTGCTGATCATGTCTGTATGTTGGCGCCACATGACTAACCAAAACAACCAAACATGAAGGAACAAACACTAGTCAAACACAACCGGTTCTTCTCCAGATCTCTCGGAAACCGACGGCAGCTCAGCGCATTGTTTGTACTCGTACCAGTTGTTCGTTAAATGTACAAAGTTTACTATTAAAACATTTTCAATGCCTGTTGATGTGTTGTGTGTTTATCGGTATACGTCTGGTGTTGTGGGGCGCGTTATTGATCGGAGTTCTCCGGATGTCAATAGGGTCAGATAACAAGCCTCGCCGACAGTATATATTTTGCCACTCAACACTCTTGATAGAGTTACACTCTCATGCTGGCTCAGCAGAACACACGGTCCACCAGAAACACATATCAACAGCGCAGCAGTACGGTCTGCGGACGTTGGGCCCATGTGAAGCGTTAAATGTCTCTGTAAATATTGAGATTCTTTACTTTTATATGGGATATATTATTACGTGCCACAATGTTTTGTTATCGCCAATTGCTAGTATCCACAATTTTTAAACACTGACAGAAATTGAGGAGTTAAAATGAGCACAGTGCAATGCTATTTAGTTCTGCTGTGTGTTGAACCTCATGTTATTCCACAACACTTTTTATTGATTCACCGTATGGTTAAGGGACACGTGATCATATTCAAATTAGCATATTTGCATGCAATGTCAAAACCGCATATGTGTACATACTGTATGTGTACAGTCCTAACCCTCCTAACCCTCACCTCGGAACAGAGGTGAGGGTTAGGAGGCTCAGGCGCACATTTGAACCTTTTCTATTGAAAATCTATCTGCTCTTGTGGTTTGCTCTTTGAGATGCCAATCATGGAATACATTCACAAACTTTGCGCAACAAAGTCGTAGGGCACACATCCGGTGGCATGGTGTACCTGTGGCGACATTATCAAACATCCACAGCTGTGTGACTTCGGAGGTCTGTCACTCTTGTCCAACCCTTTGCCAGGCCGGGCCGTGGCGGGAACTGAGCCAAGCAGCTGGGAGAGCAATTTCCCGTCACTCGCTGTGCAACCAACAGAAACATGAGAGAAAAAAACGGGAGAGGAAAAATATAAAAGGCTTTGTTGAGCTCACCATAGGAGACAGCTCTTTCAGACACTTCAAATCACCCCTCTTTTCTCTCTGTTTCTTTCTCATTCTTTCTTTCTTTCTTTCTTTCTTTCTTTCTTTCTTTCTTTCTGTCTGTCTCTGTGTCTGTTTCTCCATTCTGTCTGTCTCTTTAGATTTGCAGATTCCTTCTTTATTTAATTATTTCTTTCTTACTTTCTTTATTTCTGTCACTGTCTCTCTGTTTCTCTGTGTCTCTGTCTCTGTCCATTTTGTCTGTCTACATGTCTCTCTTAAGATGAGCAGATTCTTACTTTATTTCATTCTTTCTTTCTCTTTTTTTTTTAGCAGATTCTTCTTTCTGTCGTGGTCTCACTGTCTCTCTGTTGTCTCACTGTCTCTCTGTTTCTCTATGTCACTCCCCCCTCCCCCCTCTCTCTCCATTCTGTCTGTCTCTCTTTAGATTAGCAGATTTAGCGTGTTCGACACTTCAGTGACTTCCATGAAACTCGACCACTCAGTGGCTGACATTAGTCAGCCCCTGAATACATTAAGAGGAAAGCTCAAATCTATAAACTGCAGCGCAGATGAAAGGACTATAGGCGACTATCAAAGAACTTAATGCTGCTGCTTTCTCCACCATTTATGTCCAGGGAGAGCTAAGTGCTCTGCCTTTCTCCTACACTCTTTTTAAACTCTTTTCCTCAAGATGAAAGAGTGCATTGTTGGCATTAAGTGCCGTGTTGGCTTCACCGTTCCAAGGCTTCCTTTTATATATATATACACAAGATGATTGATTATTGATTGATTCATTAATCGCAGGTCCTGTGATGCAATGTGTGTTCAAGACGATGAAAACTATTATCATTGTTTTACAAAAAAAACCAAGATAACATACAACGTTGCAAGGTAACTATCTGTAAGATGGTCATAGTCGTAAATATCTAATGCAGTAACTCTATCTCTCTACATACCGCTGTCTCTCTACCTACCGCTGTCTCTCTACCTACCGCTGTCTCTCTACCTACCGCTGTCTCTCTACCTACCGCTGTCTCTCTACCTACCGCTGTCTCTCTACATACCGCTGTCTCTCTACCTACCGCTGTCTGTCTTTCATTGTTCCCTCTTTACCTCTTCACCTTGCTCTCTCCAAGATTCTTTCTCTCTCTCTCTCTCTCTCTCTCTCTCTCTCTCTCTCTCTCTCTCTCTCTCTCTCTCTCTCTCTCTCTCTCTCCTTCGCTGTAACCTCCACCCTCTTGTTGAGGACTCAGGGCCAGGCAAGCTGTGCTGCAGTGACGGATGTCTTGTCCAGACCCCAATTTTAATGCCATTATGGAGCAATTGCGGCGGGTAATTTGGGAGGATGAGTGACCGGACCGGTCAAGGGCCTTCATAGAATTACAAAGCATGTGGCTGTCCTCTGCCTGCCCACACACATCTACTAGCACACACACTCTCTCACTCTGTCTCTCTCTCTCCCTGATTCTCTATCTCTCGCTCTTCTTCTCCTCCTCCTCCTCTCACTTACTCTCCGAAATGCCCTTACATACACATATGCACAAACGCACACACACACACACACACACACACACACACACACACACACACACACACACACACACACTCTCCGCAGTCATGTGAAGAATACCCGTGTTGTCACTCCTGACTTGTGTCCGTCCTCCATCATGCATCTCCGTCACCGAGCGGCTGGTCTTCGGTTCCTCAACAAAGAGGGCCTCTTCCTCCTCCTCATGATGGCCCACCCACAGCATCAAGACGACGGGATGAAGGGTCCGAGGTCCTGACGCACGTCCATCAGCGTGATTACATGTGGCGAGCGAGCATGAGTCACACACACACACACACACACAAAGTCACACACACAGCAGGATCACATACACCAGAGTCACCCTGGGGACAAGTCATGTCAATTTATGTTTTTATTTATTTATATATTCATCTTAACACAGTTTCATTCCATTTTAGGATTCCATTTTAGGATTTCTTATTGTATTATACAGTATATACAGTATTTATATATATAAAACACAAACAAAAATGTATAGGCCCATGTATTATTTCTCAATGTTAGAAACTGTCAAATTCCTGTTTCACACTTCAATCGAATAGCATCTCGTTGTTGTTTTTGCCGGGTATTTTACGCACGACTAACCGCCCACATTTCTTCAGCACTGTACACAACCAACATAATTACACTTGATGATGGCGATATTTAGGAATAATGATGACAAGAAGCCATGTTACTATTCCTGCACCGTTTGTCTGAGTGACATGATGGCCCCACAGTAATGCCAGACATTGTAAAGTGTAAAGTGATTCTCTTGCTGGAGATGCTTTAACCTGTCATAGACCCCGAGGCTCTGGTGCTATACGGCCCTTATTAAGCCAAGCCGCACTAGAAACCAGTAGTACATCTGGCCAATCATCCGCCACAGAAGTCAGAGGCAATTCTCCACTGAAAATGGAGTTGGCGTCACGTCAACTTGTTGACAATGTATTCCGCAGGGCGTGTCACGAAGCCTTTATTTTTTACATTGATAATGAGAATGATGTCATTAATTATGAATGAAAGCGTTGAGACGGAACCCCTGAGACGCTGACTAAACCCAAGAAGATTATTGTGATTATTATTTCCACAAATATACACCGGGGTGTGAGTTTGTTGTAAATTAAAAGAGTGTTGAAGCTTGATTCCGATTCCGATCCCTCCTTCCCGGGCAAGAACCTAATCAAGCCACGGAAGTGGCATTGTGGCAAACAAACCTTGCTACAGTATAGTATTGGTAATACTGTTCCACAATCATCCTGAGAAACTGTAGTGGTTATCAAACTATTTTTTTTACTAATGAACCCTCATGATCTGCTTACTGCAACCGTTAGCTAATGTCTCTCCCCAAAAAGTACAAATCCAATGAAGGACATGTATTCCAAATCTCCTCATTTACTATTTCAGTCCAGGACTCACTGGGGATACTATTGACATCCTTTCGCCCCCACAAAGAAATTATTGAATGAGGTTTTAATATCTCTTAATATGCTCATTGTTGGTGAGACACAGCTTGATATCAAAAATCCAACTTTATAACTAATTTGACTTTCTTAATCTTCTGTGCTGATGCCACCGGGGGTTTAATTGCCAGGCTGGGAATGCCATTTCTCTGTCATTAATAGTCTGTTTTATACAAGAATTATTTTATATTAATCTTTTGTTTTGGTTCTCTATGTGTGAATAGAATAGATAAGAGTGCACATTAGTTGTATTTAGAGATCCCTTCAAAGAACAGAAGCCCCACCACCGACACCATCACTTCCACCTTTGTGATTATATAAACCCTGCATCTAAACAACCTGCAAATCTTAGCATGAGGGTTTTCATAAAAAGTAAAAGATTGGAGATCATGTGCACAATGTGTACTTTAATTGCGTCTTTTTGCATTCCACTAAACTATAATACAGACACCTTTTTAAGCCTTTTAGCCCAGTCCCAGCTCACATATGAGCTTTTTCAACACAAACATTTTTTAATTACATTTGTACTTCAACCTGTTGTGTTCTTCAGCCTACCTCAGGCTTCCTGCCTCCCATTCTGTGGTGATTATAATATGACATTCTGTGACACTATATAACCATTCAAACCCAGTGGAACCTTGTGTACAAGATGGTCTAGTCACTGTCACGGTAGCTCTGTGGAGATTGTATGTGTTTTTAGTCTTTGTATTTTTAACTAACATCTTTTACACAAATGCATTGACACTAACAACATACAAGCAAGATACAGTTTTGGACATTAATACTGGTAAGTTTGAAGGCTGCCTCTCTTCCCCCGTTCGGCAAGTTGGGCCAAGTCAGGAAACGGCTACAAGACCATGCAGCCATTTTCCTGCTGCCGGAGTATAAACAAAGGATAGTATGGGAGGCGGTAGTAATGAGGGAAGTAAAGCGGTGGTCTGATCAAACAGAGGCCAATCTTCATGACGCCATGAGCGACGTCCACTTGGACATGTTTCTATCCAGTTCCAGTGACGTCAGCAAGTTTATGGACGTAGTGACGAGCATCATAGGAACACCAGTGATGGACTCCATCATCCACACGATCAAAGTTAGGTACTTTCCTTATCAAAAACCATGGGTGGATCCATCCGCCATGCCCTGAATGCCTGTACTGCTGCCTACAACTGCTGCCTACAACAAAGCGGTGTACTACGGACTCCGGCAAGCAGCGAAGGATGCAAAGAGGAGGTACAGAGACAGAGTGGAGTCGCAGATGGAGCAGTGCGACACCAGACGTCTATGGCAGGGGCTACAGACTATCAAGGACTACCGGGGCAGATCCCCCTCAACTGTGAGTGCCGACACATCCATAGCGCATGATCTGAACTCATTCTATGCAAGCTTCGAGACCAGCAACAACAGCGTTAGGGGGGCCATAGTTCCATCAGAACACCAGGTAACTTCAGGTCCAGATGGCATATCTGAAGGAATACTGAAGAACAGAGCTAACCAGCTAGCTCCAGTGTTCACCACAATATTCAACCTCTCCCTGGCTGAGTCCGTGGTCCTAGCTCCTCAGCCCCTTACTGTACTCCCTGTACACATATGACTGTGTGGCCAGTCTCATCAATTTTGCAGATGACACAGTGGTGGGCCTGATCTCTAACATGTTACTCTGGTGCTAGTACAACAGCTTCATACTGAATGACATTCTGGTGAGGAAGGCGAAGCAGTGCCTCAGGCAGCTGAGGAAATTCTCTCGGAGTCTCTCGGAGGATCCTTCAGACCTTCTACGCTGGTGCGGTGGAGAGCATCGTGACAGGAAGCATCACTGCCTGGTTCGGCAACAGCTCCTTCCAGGACATGAGGGCTTTGCAGAGGGTGGTGTGTTTCGGCTGAATGCAACTATTGGCACTACACTCCCCACCCTGCGGGACCTGTACTCCAGGAGGTTTCGAACCAGAGCCTGCAGGATCATGAAGGATCCTCACCACTCACCAACGTGTTCCAGCTGCTGTGGTCAAGAAAGTGCCTCTGCAGTCACGCTGCAAGAACAGAGAGACTCTTTCCACAGGCCATCAGATCACATACACATACACACCAGGGCACCCCCACTGCCCCTCCCATGCACACACTCACATACACACATAGTTAGATACACAGTACGCACTAGTTTAATTACATAACTTATTGCAGAACTTGTGACCATGTGGTCTTTGTTCTATATTTTCTTAAATTTTTTACATTTTTATACTGCCTTTCATATATGTTTGGGACCGTTCTGGGACCGTTCTTCCCTCTTCAAGCCACCCAAACCGGCTGGGTAGTCACATTTTAGCAGCTAACATGCAGCACACCACATGGCCACACGCTAGACCTAATATTCACAGTTGGCCTGACCATTCCCTCCCTAACTGTGGAAGAATTGGGTATCTCAGACCACATGTGCATCATGTTTTCTACCATCATCCACACTTCCCATAAAACTAAACTGCCTGCCTCTTATTCTCACACAATGAACTCCTCCACAGCCAGCAGGTTCTCTGACGCTTACATAGCTACCTCCTTACCGGATACACTTGAGGCCCAGCTACCCTGCCTGAGTACAGAAGAGTTGGTCACTCAGTTTAACTCTACTTGTGCAGATATCCTGAAAGATGTAGCCCCACTCAAACTGAGGCAACCAAAAACGAAAACCCAGCCCTGGCTGAATGAAAACACCCGTGCCGCCAGGGTATTATGTAGGAGAGCAGAGAGAAGGTGGAAAAAAGACAAGCTTCAAATCTCATATGACATGTTGAGGAGTTCCCTTGTCAATTATCAAAAAACTATCAAAGCAGCCAGAGCAAATTACTTTGCTGATATTATTTCAAAAATACTCCCATTCACCCAAAGCAATATTTGACACGATCAACACTGTCCTAAGCCCTGCTGTTACTGCCCCCTCTGTGCCTTCCACAATCACTTGTGATGAATTCCTCAATTTCTTTACAAGGAAATTGAGAATATCAGATGGGGTATCTCACCCCCTGTCTATGACCCCACCCCCCCCACTCCTCCTCCCTGCTCTGCTGTCCTAACTTGGTTGGAGCCGGTGTCTCTGGCCCATATCAACGACGTGGTCAGACACATTAAGCCGACTACCTGTCCCATGGACATCGTCCCTACATGCCTATTGAAGGATGTCTTTGACACTGTAGGTCCCACTGTCTCCCTCATTCTGAACAGTAGTCTAGTGAACGGCTCTGTCCCTTCCTGCTTTAAACATGCAGGAGTGCACCCCATTATCAAAAAGCCCAACCTCGACACCACTTTTTTAAATAACTTCCGGCCTATCTCGAAGCTCCCATTTCTGTCAAAGGTCCTAGAAAAGATTGTATACTCTCAGCTCCTGTCTTTTATAGAGAATAACAATATCATGGACAAGTTTCAATCAGGCTTCAGAGCACGCCACAGCACTGAATCTGCTCTGCTTAGAGTCTCAAACGACCTTCTGCTCTCCCGTGACTCAGGTAAATGTGCCTCCAGTGGCTTACATCTTACTTATCTGACAGATCGTTCTCTGTAGAGGCTGCAAACCTTTTATCCATGTCAGCTCCCATCACCTGCGCAGTGCCTCAAGGCTCAATCCTCAATCCATGCTCTCACTAGGTTCCATATTTCAAAAACACAATGTGTCTTATCATTGCTACGCTGACGACACCCAGGTGTACCTCCCCATAGAAACAAGTAATAAGAACAACAGCTCAGTTAGCATCCTCCTTAGGTGCCTAGACGAGGTCAAAGCGTGGATGGCTAGAAACGTCCTCCAACTAAATGACGCCAAAACCGAAGTGGTACTATTCGGCCCCTCCAACATCACCAAGGCCACTGCTGACTGCTTAGGACCCCTGGCACCCAACCTTCACCCCCATGCCAGAAATCTTGGTGTCATCTTTGACCCATGCCTCAAGTTTGACAAACAAATAAACTCTGTTGTGAGAGGTTGCTATTTTCAACTACGTAACATCGCCAAAGTAAAACCATTCCTCACACCAAACGATCTAAAAACCGTTACCAACTCACTAATCACCTCACGGCTAGATTACTGTAATTCACTACACCTAGGCATCAACCAGTCACATATATCCCATTTACAACTGGTGCAAAACGCAGCTGCCCGGCTTATAACTGGGACTAGAAAAAGAGACAGCATCACACCCATACTGGCATCCCTGCACTGGCTACCTATCAAGTACAGGATTTTAAAGTTGTATTGTTTGTTTTTAAGGCTCTACATGGCCTGGCACCCCAGTACATCACAGAACTTATCCACCCACTCTCCAATCCCAGGACACTCAGATCCTCTGACCTGCTCCTCCTGTCAGTGCCTTGGTTGAGGTTAAGGGCTCTGGGCGACCGCGCTTTCTCAGTTGCTGCCCCAAAGCTCTGGAACAGTATACCATACTCAATCAAATGTTCCCCGTCCATTGAACTCTTCAAAAATAAACTTAAGACACATATGTTCAGCCTGGCATTTGAATGTCTGTGAAGTTTCCCTGACTACTTTTATCTATTTCTTTTAACGTATATGATTTTATTGCCATTTTCTTATTTTTAACTGTTTTATGTTTTCACTGTACAGCACTTTGGTCATCCAGTGGTTGTTTTAAATGTGCTATATAAATAAACTTGATTTGATTTGATGTTTTATTTATATATACAGTATATTTCAATTCAGAATGGTTCGTAAAGAGCTCAGTGACTTTGAACATGGCACTGTCATAGGATGCCATCTTTGCCACAAGTCAGTTCGCGACATTTCTGCCCTACTAGATGTGCCCGTAAGTGCTATTATTGTGAAGTGGAAGTGCCTAGGAACCACAACAACAGCTCGGCCACAAAGTGGTAGACCACGCAAACTCACAGAGCAGGGCCGACAAGTGCTGAAGCGCGTAGCATGTAAAAATCGCCTATTATTTGCTGTATCACTCACTACAGACTAACTGCCTCTGGAAGCACCATCAGCACAATAACTGTGCGTCAGGAGCTTCATGGAATGGGTTTCCATGGCCGATCAGCTGCACACAAGCCTCACATCACCATGCGCAATGCTAAGCGTCGGTTGGAGTGGTGTAAAGCGCACCGCAACTGAACTAGGCCCCTTAGTTCCAGTGAAGGGTATGCTTACTGTAATGCTACAGGATATGAAGACATCTTGGCCAATTGGGCGCTTCCAACTTTGTGCCAACAGTTTGGGGAAGGCCCTTTGCTGTTCCAGCATGACTGTGCCCCTGTGCACAAAGCAAGGTCCATAAAGACATGGTTAGACGAGTTTGGTGTGGAGGAACTCGATTGGCCTGCACCGAGCCCTGACCTCAACCCCATTGAACACCTTTGGGAGGAATTAGAACGCCAATTGCGAGCCAGGCCTTCTCATCCAACATCAGTGCCTGACCTCACGAATGCTCTTTGGTTGAATGGGCACAAATTCCCACAGACACATTCCAAAATCTTGTGCAAAGCCTTCCCAGAAGAGTGGCAGCTGTTATAGCCGCAAAGGGGGGTCCAACTCCATATTAATACCCATGGTTTTAGAATGGGATGTCCAACAAGCTCATATAGGTGTGATGGTCAGGTGTCCACTGACCTTTGGACATATAGTGAAGTTCTCATTTTGAGTGGAAGTGGCATTTAGAGGTTTTTGCACCTGAACTCTTTATATATATATATATATATATATCAGGGCTGTCAACGGTAACGCTTATTATTAATCTGGAGACCTAAATGCGTAAAAAAAAATTATACAAATTAATCACATTACCAAGTTTTACCCAAACTTCCTCCCGTATTTCCAGCATGGATTTATACCTGTTGTTTTTGTGTGATTAAACGGCAAACGCAGCCAACACGATGATTGAAGAGATATCCCCCGGTGTGTTGAACAGTAAATTCCAATTTAAAAAGCTTCCAGATGGAAATTTAGATAGGGGCAGCAGTAGCTCAGGAGTTAAGAGCGGTTGTCCGGCAACAGGAAGGTTGCTGGTTCGATCCCTGGGCTCCGTCTAGCCAAGTGTCAAGGTGTCCCTGAGAAAGACCACCTAACCCTAACTTCTGCTGACATGTTGGTTGTTACCTTTCATGGTTGCCACCGCCGTCCGTGTATGAATGGGTGAATGTGAGGCATTACTGTAAAGCGATATATAAGTGCAATCCATTTACCATTCATAAAATCAAAGTTGTGTGCACATATTGTCTTGATGTGCTGTCTTTCCAGCGAAGCACGAGAGACTACACTAACAGAGTGCATCCAGGGCAAGTCTTTCAACAAAGTGAAAAGTTAAATTAACCAACGCAATCAGGAAATGGATCGCCTTGGACTGTAGGACCATCAATGTTGTTGAAAACCAGGGTCTACAAGGCATTGTCCAGATTGCATCAGGCAACCCATCATACAAGCCACCTTTGAGGGGAATTACTGTCGCAAGAATTCACAAATTGCATAGCAGTGAAAAGGCAAAGAAAGCGGAGGCATTGGAACAAGCTACATGTATTGCACTGACTGGAGACCACTGGACATCAGTAAACAACTGTAACTACCTCGGTGTAACGGCACACCTAATCGATTACAAATGACGGCAGCAGCAATACTACCACCATGCGAGCATATGCCCTGTGTAGCACACATTATACAGAGGGTTATCACAGTGGCTCTTCGTGACAGCGGGTTTGTCGATGCTTTAGCCAAGTGTTGGAAGATTGTCAGACATTTCAAACAGTCCAGCAAACACAGCAGAGCTGAAAGTTCAGCAAGCCTCTCATGGGCAAGAAGAGGAGTCGTATATGATTGTATTTTTTTAAATAATTGTAGGCCTGTCCCTTAAATTGGTGTTCTGAATGAAAAGTGTAGTCATTAATTCTATTGGTCTTGTGTGTTTATAGGTATGTGTGACCAATGCCGGGCGTATGGGTCGGGGCTGTCCGACAACGCCACCTAGGTTTAAAAGAGGCCTAGGAACTCTAAAATTAACCAAACTGTGAAAACAAATAAAAGCAAAGGAAGCTAGGTTCGTTCCTCAGGTGGAGAGCAGTTAAAAACCTGTGGTGTGTAAAAGAGCGAAGGCTAACACAGCTGGTGCCAAGTAATATTTTATTCCCAAAAAAAGATAAAATAAGTGGATAGTCATAAAATACAAAACAGTGCTATTTAAAACCTTCAAAAGGGACAGCAGGGACTCAGGATTATAAACTAAAATATAGATCTATAGACTACTAATTAAAACTAGAATCAGCGTTCCTCTCTACGGGAGTCTTTAGTGAAAGGCTTGTTCTTGTTCAAGAGAAACCAGAGTCGCTGTTCTCTGCTTGAAGAACCCACTCCTCTTCTCCAGCCAAGCCTGTGGACAGGGAAACTCAGCGCCAGTTACACGTCCCGGTCCGTTAGGAGACTGAGGCGGAATGGAGAGACGTTACTCTCTCCCACTGATTGCCGCTAGCGTGCGGTGTTTGTAGAGGTCCTAGCAGCTCTGCGTGCCTCGATACCCGCCGTTCTACCCTCCGTCGTCGTCGTCACTCTCGTCGTCGTCCTTGTTGTCATCCTCGTCGTCGTCCTCGTCCTCCTCCTCCTCCTTTCCGTGGTCGGTCTGGCGTGGCGCTCCCGCTCCGTCGTCGCGCTTTCCCCCACCTGCTTTTTTGTACACCTGCTGTCAATCCATTTTAAGTGTTTTGCACAAATAAGTCCCGCCTCTTGGGAGTAGTCCATTCGCTCGTTCAGCTCCAGCCTCTCTCTTCATAGGCTACCCGACTTGACAATCCACCTCGTCCATAGCCCTCAGGTGTAACTCATATTCACTGATTTGGGCAGCGGGAATGAAGTGAGGTTCACGGACAAGACCTATGCACAACACACGACAAAATAAAGGCATGCGGAAGTCCAATCCAAACAAACACAATAAGACGACCACACAGAATAGAATCAAAAAACACACAAAGTCAAAAAACTAAAAACGCCAACCAAGCACCACAACCAAAACAGAACGAACATGAAAATAAAGAACACCTGTCCCACTTGAGTGACCTGCTCACATACGTCCAGGTGTCCTGCACTGTGGTGTGTCTGCACTCTGCCACCTCATGTTGACTCTGCCTATGTAGTGCGCTTCAAGGCTGCATTCACAGAGAACCTAAACAGATGAAATTAGAACACAAACATGTCATGGCTTAAGGTAGTAACAGCTCTAGATCCCAGATTCAAGGACCTCAGGTGCCTGCCCAGAGCAGTCACCTGAGGGGCCAGTAACTTTCCACTCTGCCATGTCGCCGAAGTGACTAGTTAGCTGTTTGGCCTACATGACTAAACTGTTAGCTTCACTCTTATCTGTTTGCCCTGGGAGGCCTCTGAGACACACTCGCAGGTGTTGTTGTGGGAACATGTTGCCTCTTTTATCTGGACTGGCTGTCTGGCGGAGGGAACGGGAAGGACTCAACGTGAGACCTTGCTGTCCCTGCTTCCTGGTCTGTTGTTGTCCCTGCTTCCTGGTCTGTTGTTGGGGCGGCAGTAGCTCAGGAGGTAGAGGGGTTGTCTGCCAACTGGAAAGTTGCTGGTTCGATCCCCGGGCTCCACCTAGCTAAGTGTCGTGGTGTCCCTGAGCAAGACACCACCTAACCCTAACTGCTCCTGACGTGTTGGTTGTTACCTTGCATGGTTGGCACCGCCGTCGGTGTATGAATGGGTGAATGTGAGGCAACTGTAAAGCGCTTTGGATAAAAGCGATATATAAATGCAATCCACTTACCCACATCTCTGTGTGGGTCACGTGAGGCCATATTGTTGTCATTGTTTTAATGAAGTACATGTGTTCTGTTGATCGGTTGGTGTGTTTTCTGTTCTTGTTTTTAATCAATCTTTGACTCATTGCTATAAAATTGACATGTTTTGAATAATTACTAAATATAAGACTGCTTTATATTGTACTTTGGCTATTTCATCTTTACAATAGTCAAATGCTAGGACGATTGCATTACAGCTTATTGTCGGTCACATATTTCGGGAACGTGTGTTAAGGATGGTTTTGGTTTCGTCAAGTCAATTATAGCCTAACTCGGCCTATCGTAAGGTTGGAATAACTTTAATCTTAATTGGCAGATTAGAGTTAAATGGCATTTTGGTATAATGGTCACTTCTTGGTCGTCAATGTGAAATACAAGTTCGGGGGTATTCAATAATGCCAACACTTGCAAAGCAAAGTGTTGGCCGCAACAAGCCATTGCTGAACTTTATTTTAGCTTGGGCGTGATTTATCAAGACATGCTAACACTTGCTTTGCGAAGAATTATTGTTCGTAAAAGGCAATTCACAAGAATGTTGATAACTTGTGGATTATATCGTCAGCAATGAGTCAACTTTGTGATGTGGAATTTACCCACTATAACAGTCAAAGGCAGTATTTAATATCGCCACTAGGGGCGCACCTTGTTTAGTTAAGTTATGTTTTGCCACTTCTGGTTACGTACATGAGAGAGCGCGTGGTCTCTAGTGACGAGTGCGTAGGATGTTAGAACCAGCTACGAGTCCCTTATATTATATTGTTTGTATGTTGGAGACATATGTAAGCGGCTTTCCAGGAGCACGCACCTTCCTCACACCACCCTACCACCTCTCATTACACCACCAAACATAATGACGTGCAGCCATCGTCGATATGATATCGGTCATAGATGTGGGTGGAGGCGCGAATTGATATTAACATAATTGACAGTTATGTTATTATAATTATGATTGTAGGCGTAGTCCCGTGCGAGGGACAGCCACAGCCCCAACGCCAACATGAAATAGAACATCAAAATGACCTGTGCTATACACGAAAACCATGCTTACAGTATTGTGTAAATGGCCATAACTAGCCTGCACCTTTATTTGATAATTATCTAAACCCCGAATGTGTATTTCACCACGATGACCCATAAGTGACCATTATACCAAAATACGATTTAACACTAATCTTCCTATTAAAATCAAATGTAGTCCAACCTTAATAGGCCTAAGTAGGCTATATTTTGACATTACTAAACCAAAAAACATCTCAACACACGTTCCAATGTGGCCAAAATAATTTGTACTGTAGTGCAACAATAACTGACAGTTGGCCTAGGCATTTTTATTGTAAATGTTGAACAGCCGAAGTACATATCAAACAGGCCTTTAGTCAAGTCAATGTTAAGGTCTGTCTCTGTGCCCCTTAAGAGTGATATACAGTATCTTCTGTGTTTTTGCACCCGTTGCTGGACTTTGTATTATCATTTACCATGTCTTATTGTTATGTTTTCATCCACCACATGTCGTTGTTTTGCACCTGTCTCCACTTCCCTGATTAATCTGTCCCTATTTATACCTGCCCCAATCCTGTGTTCCCTGTGAGTTCCTCTTCATCATTCATGTGGTACTCTGCCAGTGTTGCTCCTAGCGATCGTGTACTTTTTAACTTTTTTTCTATCTTTATCGACTTGTTTTAGAATTATTGTTATTTAATTAGTAAGATAAGCTATTTGTACAGCCGAACAAGATGGCTCAGCAAGCTCTTTCTCTGTTTTTCGTTGCTATTTTTATTGTACATTTACTGTGCCCGATGCCCGGAATGGCAGACTCCATGGGGCTCCATTGTGTACACCAGAGATCAGCTGCTGAACCTCCGACTGTGTGGTGGGGCCGGCGGGAGACCCGACATACCCAGGGAGCTGAGGAGGAAATACCGGGCTGCAGGGCCGGGAGGAGAAGACGGCTAAAGAAGAGAAGATACCGACCGTATCTCCCGTCCATCGTCATGGGGAATGTATGATCTCTGGTGAACAAGATGGATGAGTTCACTCACAAGGATCGAGAGTGTGTTTCAGGAGGGCTCTGTTATGTGCTTCACGGAGATATGGCTGCACGACAATGTTCCGGACACTGTAGTGGACTTAGCCGGCTTTCAGCTGCTGCGAGCGGACAGGAGTTGCAACGATAGCGGCAAGAAGAAAGGAGGGGGAGTCGCTGTTTACGTGAACAAGAGATGGTGCGACCCTGGACACATTACAGTGAAGGAACGTGTGTGCAGCCCGGACATCGAACTGCTGCCAGTGAGTCTCCGTCCATACTACCTGCCCAGAGAGTTCACCCAGGCCATTGTTATTGTTGTTTAAATTCCTCTTGCGGCTAATGCGTCGCGGGCTGCTGACGTCATCAACTCCGTGACCGCGCATCTACAGACACTGCACCCAAGTGCGTTCATATCAATATCGGATGATTTTAACCATGTCACTCTGACATCAACCCTGCCCACATTCAAACAGTTTGTGGACTGCAAAACCAGGGAAAATAAAACACTGGACCTGCTGTATGCCAATGTTAAGGAGGCATACAGCTCCACAGCTCTCCCCGGGCAGATCAGATCACAGACCTGGTCTACCTGAGGCCCCTCTATAAACCCACGGTTCAGAGGCAACCAGTGGTCACCAGAACTGTATGGGGGTGGTCTCAGGATGCGGAGGAGGGCTGCTTTGAGCTGACAGACTGGGATGTTCTCAGTGATGGACATGGGCAGGACATAGACGGACTCACAGGCTGCATAATGGATTATGTAAATTTCTGCACAGACTGTGTGATCCCGACTAAGACTGTGCACTGCTTCCCCAACAACAAACCCTGGATGACTAAAGACATCAAGGCATCACTGAATTGGAAGAAAGCGGCCTTCAGGAGTGGAGACAAGGAGGAGATGAAGAAGGTGCAGAGAGAACTGAGGGAAAAGATCACATAGGGCAAGGAGAGCTACAGAAGAAAGCTTGAGAGGAAGGTTCAACAAAAGAACCTCAGGGAGGTGTGGAGTGGCATGAGAACCATCACTGGGCATGGAGCAAAGACCATCCAGCGGAGGGAGGGAAACCTGGATGAGGCCAATGAGTTAAACCTGTTCTTCAACAGGTTTGAGGATGTGGCTCCCCTCCACCCTCCCCCCAGCTAATCCTGTGATGCTCTCCCCTCTCCCTTCCCCCCCCATATCTCCCCCCTCCCGCCCTCCCAACCCTCCTCCCCTCTGCTCTCCTCCCTCTCCTCTCTCCAGGGCCAATCACCTTCATGGCAGAGGATGTGAGAGGTGAACTCGGCAAGGCCATGGGGCCTGACGGCCTCAGCTCCAGAGTGCTCAAGGTTTGTGTGACTCAGCTGTGCGGCATCTTCCGGCACATCTTCAACCTGAGCCTGAGCACGACGATTGTCCCTGTCCTGTGGAAAACATCATGCCTGGTTCCTGTCCCCAAGAAATGACACGCAAGCAGCTACAGTGACTACAGACCTGTGGCCTTGACATCACATGTGATGAAGTCGCTGGAGAGGCTAGTCCTGAAGCACATCCGTGCACTAGTCGAACCATCACTAGACCCTCTGCAGTTCGCCTACCAGCCCTGTATTGGAGTGGAAGACGCCATCATCTACCTGCTGCACAGGGCTTATTCTCACCTGGAGGAGGCAGGCAGCGTTGTGAGAGTCACATTCTTCGATTTCTCAAGCACTTTCAACACCATAAAGCCTGCCCTGCTTGGGACTAAGCTACTGGACATGCAGGTGGACGCTCCACTAGTGGCCTGGATTACTAACTACCTCACAGGTCGGCCATTATGTGAGGCTGCAGAGCAACATGTCGGACACTATAGTGAGCAACACAGGAGCACCTCAGGGGACAGTCCTGTCTTCCTTCCTGTTCACACTCTACACCTCAGACTTTAGATACAGCTCACAGTCCTGCCACCTGCAGAAGTTTTTGGATGACTCTGCCATTGTGGGCTGTATCAGAAAGGGGCAGGAGTCCGAGTACAGGTGTGTGGTGGACAGTGAGGTGGACATTGTCGAGGAATATAAGGAATAAAATGGACTGGACTAAAAACACAGAGGTCCTGTATGAGAAAGGTCAGAGTCGACCGTATTTCCTACAGAGACTCAGATCTTTGAATGTCTGCAAAACCATGCTGCAGATGTTCTATAAATCTGTGGTGGCCAGTGTCATCTTCTACGCTGTTGTGTGCTGGGGCAGCAGGGTGAAGGCAGCCGACGCCAACAGACTCAATAAGCTCATCAGGAAAGTGGGTTCTGTCCTGGGAGTGGAATTGGAGTCTTTGGTAGAGGTCTCGGATCTGTCTGAGAATTTGTCCCGGTGTGCTCGACCCTGCTTCTGGACTACGATGACTCTATTGGATCACGGACTTGGCACTGCTACTAACCATAACTTCTCACTCCCAGTTACAGTCGATAAAGAGTTTGTATTTCATTGACTTTTGGTGTGGACATTGAATTCATTATTTTCAGTCTCGTGAACACTCTTACCCCCCCTGAGTGTGTCACAATATATAGAAATGTATAAAATGCATCAGCAGCACAAAACTGTGAGAATGGGGGATATAACCTATGAATCCAGAAATATTGAATATTGAGTATTATAAATGTACAAGTAAGGGCAGATGCACAAGTGAGCACAGTAGTAGCAAAAAGATGGCATATGGCATTGAATAGCAGGAATATACTGTACATAAGATAAAAGAATCAGAAGCATCTGTATCCAGTATTAAAATATAGCATCAGAATATGGCATACTGTATGTATCCAGAAGTAGGGGGACAAGTACAAGTACTTACATTTGGGTACTTGCCGATACCGAATACCGATACCGAGTACTTAATAAAACCATTACAGTTCTAATGACTTTGAAAACATGTTTTATTTTCTCACTTTCTGACTGTGAACAAATTAAACAAATATAATGGCACTGCCACACATTTCAATGAAATGTAACCTATTCAGTGGATTTCAGAACCATCCAACATACGTCAGTCGGATACTCGGTACCAAGGACGTGTTGTTGTTTAGGACATTGGTGGACATCACAGATATTGCGCCAAGGATGCGCAATGACGCTACTGTGAGGCGCGGGGCTCAGAGTCAGCGTCTCTGGGGGGGGGGGGGGTGCACCGTTAATTCGCGGTTCTGATGGGGGGGGGTGCGCTGTTAATTTGCGGTTCTGATGGGGGGGGGTGCTCCTTTAATTCGCGGTTCTGATGGGGGGGGGTGCTCCGTTAATTGGTGGGGACATGCCCCAGCGTCCCCACTAAATTCTACGCCCATGCTCGGTACCATGCGCAGTTGCTATTAAACATCCATAAACGACAACTCGGTTGTATCTCTTTATTTCAATATTCCTTGGCTAAGAATATTACAAGGTTAACGTTGCGTTGCCAAAGTGGAATCGGTGCGGTTGTATTGGAGTAGTTTAACGAGTACGAGTACATGAGCACAGTATCGGACCGATACCGAATACTGGTATCGGTATCGGTGCATCCCTATCCAGAAGTAATCAAATGATCTAAATATTATCAATGTTATAAATGTAAAGTATGACCAACAAGATTGGTGTTGCTGGTTGAGAAGCCTGATGGCCTGGGGGTAAAAAGTGTGTCTGGTACTCAAAAAGCACGCTCTGCTTGGATGCTCCGGTAACAAACAGGGCAAACAGGAGGGGACTGAATACGCAGCCCTGAGGGGCTCCGGTGCTCAGGGTGAGACGAGGAGGTGAGACTGCCCATTTGCACCATCTGGGGTCTGCCAGTCAGGAAGTCCAGGATCCAGTTGCAAAGGGAGGGGTTAAACCCCAGGCTCCTGAGCTTGAGAGCGAGCTTAGCAGGCACAATAGTGTTGAATGCTAAGCTTCAATCAATGAATAGCATTCTCATGTATGTGTTTCCCCTATCCAGGTGGGAGAGGGCAGTGTGTATTGTAGCAATGGCGTCGTACGCAGATCTGTTGGAACGGTATGCAAATTGAAGGGGGTCTCTGTTCTCAGGAAGGGTGGATCAGATGTGGATTCTGACTAGCCACTTGAAGCACTTCATGATGATGGAGGTCATTGCTAGAGGACAGTAGTCAATCAGGCGGTGATGGAAGGTTTCTTCGGTATGGGGGAAATGGTGGTCTGTTTGAAGCAGGTGAGGAATGCAGACGGGTACAGGGAGAGGTTGAATATAGTGGTGAATACTTCCGCTAGCTGGCTTCTGAGGACACGGCCTGGAATGCAATCTGGCCCTGGTGACTTCTGTGGGTTTACTCTTTTAGGAGCTCTCCTCAAGTCAGCTGTGGTTAGGGACAGAGTGCAGTCGTCCTGGTCCTCAGCTAGCCTCGCTGTAGGAATGGTGTTGCTCACCTCAAACCTTGGTTTGAGGTGAGGCCAGGTTTTGAGCTCATCGGGGAGAGGGGCAGCAGACTGGGCATCACTGCTGATTCGCCCTTTATAGTCTGAGGTTATGGTAGTTAGACTCCAACTTGTCCCTGTAGGCTCTTGTCATCTCCAATGGCCCTCTGAAGATCATATCTGGACCTCCTCAAGGCCTCCAGGTCCCCAGAGCTATAGGCCTTGGGGATGACATCATTGATGCACTTGGAGATGGTAGGCTGTGACAGAGTCCTGTGTATTCATCAATGTCCCCATTCGCTGCAACACAGAACATCTGCCAGTCTGTGGTTTCCAGTTCTGGAAAGTGGTAATGTGTTCCTCACTCCAGCGTTGAATTGCCCGATAGAAAGTTTTTTCCTGTTTTAGTCGTTGTCTGTAGGTTGGGAGGAGAAGAGTGGAGATGTGATCCGCCTTACCAAAGGCAGGGCGGGGGAGGGGTTTGTAGCTGTTCCATAGTTGTGAATATGAACGGTCAAGAGTCTGATCACCACAGATAGGAAAGTTGATATTTATGCGAAACCTCAAATTAGCCATATTAAACTCTGCAACAACAATAGATTGCTGCCCTAGTCCATTAATTACTCCTTACAGGTCATCTAGTGCCCGCGTTTTGTCCGCCTGCGGTGGAATGTAGACTTCTGTAATTATCATGGAGCTGAATTCCTGAGGGAGGTAGAGCGGCCATACTTTTATAGATAAGAGCTCAAGGTCCGGTGAGCAATGTGTTGTAAGTACTGCTACATCTGAACTCCAGCAAGAGTTAACTATAATGTATACCCCACTGCCCTGTGTTTACCTGACTGCCTTGTTCTTGTTCTGTCCTGTCGGTAGATGGAGAAACCAGCTGGGGCAATGCGCCGAGTCGGGTACCGTAGGGTCTAGCCAGATTTCAGTAAATGCCATCACGCAGCCGTTCGCAGTATCCAGCTGGAAGTTAATCCGTGGGTGTAGTTCATCCATATTATTGTCTAGGGATTGAACTTTGCAAGCTAAATGCTCGGTAACGGCGGGTTGTGGCATCTCGTCTGGGATCACAATAGAATGTCGGCACGTTTGCCTTTCTTCTTCCTTCTCCGGTATCGTGTTGATAAACAGCAGAGCTGTGGGAGGACAAAGGGCTTACAGCTCTTACTTTGGTAATCCGAGAAAAGTCTCATCCAATTGACGCACGAACATCACAGTGATTGTCGATCATACATCTGCTTGGGACTAAGCTACTGGACATGCAGGTGGACGCTCCACTAGTGGCCTGGATTACTAACTACCTCACAGGTCGGCCACAGTATGTGAGGCTGCAGAGCAACATGTCGGACACTATAGTGAGCAACACGGGAGCACCTCAGGGGACAGTCCTGTCTCCCTTCCTGTTCACACTCTACACCTCAGACTTCAGATACAGCTCACAGTCCTGCCACCTGCAGAAGTTTTTGGATGACTCTGCCATTGTGGGCTGTATCAGAAAGGGGCAGGAGTCCGAGTACAGGTGTGTGGTGGACAGTGAGGTGGACATTGTCGAGGAATATAAGGAATAAAATGGACTGGACTAAAAACACAGAGGCCCTGTATAAGAAAGGTCAGAGTCGCCTGTATTTCCTACAGAGACTCAGATCTTTCAATGTCTGCAAAACCATGCTGCAGATGTTCTATCACTCTGTGGTGGCCAGCGTCATCTTCTACGCTGTTGTGTGCTGGGGCAGCAGGGTGAAGGCAGCCGACGCCAACAGACTCAATAAGCTCATCAGGAAAGTGGGTTCTGTCCTGGGAGTGGAATTGGAGTCTTTGGTAGAGGTCTCGGATCTGTCTGAGAATTGTCCCGTGTGCTCGACCCTGCTTCTGGACTACGATGACTCTATGGATCACGACTTGCACTGCTACTAACCATAACTTCTCACTCCCAGTTACAGTCGATAAAGAGTTTGTATTTTCATGACTTTTGGTGTGGACATTGAATTCATTATTTCAGTCCGTAACACTCTTACCCCCCCTGAGTGTGTCACAATATATAGAAATGTATAAAAATGCATCAGCAGCACAAAAAACTGTGAGAATGGGGGGATATAACCTATGAATCCAGAAATATTGAATATTGAGTATTATAAATGTACAAGTAAGGGCAGATGCACAAGTGAGCACAGTAGGTAGCAAAAAGATGGGCATATGCATTGAAATAGCAGGGAATATACTGTACATAAGATAAAGAAATCAGAAGCATCTGTATCCAGTATTAAATATAGGCATTCAGAATATGGCATACTGTATGTATCCAGAAGTAGGGGGGACAAGTACAAGTACTTACATTTGGGTACTTGCCGATACCGAATACCGATACCGAGTACTTAATAAAACCATTACAGTTCTAATGACTTTGAAAACATGTTTTATTTTCTCACTTTCTGACTGGTGAACAAATTAACAAATATAATGGCACTGCCACACATTTCAATGAAATGTAACCTATTCAGTGGATTTCAGAACCATCCAACATACGTCCAGTCGGATACTCGGTACCAAGGACGTGTTGTTGTTTTAGGACATTGGTGACATCACAGATATTGCGCCAAGGATGCGGCAATGACGCTACTGTGAGGCGCGGGGTCAGAGTCAGTGTCTCTGGGGGGGGGTGCACCGTTAATTTGCCGGTTCTGATGGGGGGGGTGCTCCGTTAATTCGCGTTTCTGATGAGGGGGGGTGCTCCGTTAATTTGCGGTTCTGATGGGGGGTGCTCCTTTAATTCGCGGGTTCTGAATGGGGGGGGTGCTCCGTTAATTGGTGGGGACATGCCCCCAGCGTCCCCACTAAATTCTACGCCCATGCTCGGTACCATGCGCAGTTGCTATTAAACATCCATAAACGACAACTCGGTTGTATCTCTTTATTTCAATATTCCTTGGCTAAGAATATTACAAGGTTAACGTTGCGTTGCCAAAGTGGAATCGGTGCGGTTGTATCGGAGTAGTTTAACGAGTACGAGTACATGAGCACAGTATCGGACCGATACCGAATACTGGTATCGGTATCGGTGCATCCCTATCCAGAAGTAATCAAATGATCTAAATATTATCAATGTTATAAATGTAAAGTATGACCAACAAGATTGGTGTTGCTGGTTGAGAAGCCTGATGGCCTGGGGGTAAAAAGTGTGTCTGGTACTCAAAAAGCACGCTCTGCTTGGATGCTCCGGTAACAAACAGGGCAAACAGGAGGGGACTGAATACGCAGCCCTGAGGGGCTCCGGTGCTCAGGGTGAGTACTGAGGAGGTGAGACTGCCCATTTGCACCATCTGGGGTCTGCCAGTCAGGAAGTCCAGGATCCAGTTGCAAAGGGAGGGGTTAAACCCCAGGCTCCTGAGCTTGAGAGCGAGCTTAGCAGGCACAATAGTGTTGAATGCTAAGCTTCAATCAATGAATAGCATTCTCATGTATGTGTTTCCCCTATCCAGGTGGGAGAGGGCAGTGTGTATTGTAGCAATGGCGTCGTACGCAGATCTGTTGGAACGGTATGCAAATTGAAGGGGGTCTCTGTTCTCAGGAAGGGTGGATCAGATGTGGATTCTGACTAGCCACTTGAAGCACTTCATGATGATGGAGGTCATTGCTAGAGGACAGTAGTCAATCAGGCGGGTGATGGAAGGTTTCTTCGGTATGGGGGAAATGGTGGTCTGTTTGAAGCAGGTGAGGAATGCAGACGGGTACAGGGAGAGGTTGAATATAGTGGTGAATACTTCCGCTAGCTGGCTGGCGCACCTTCTGAGGACACGGCCTGGAATGCAATCTGGCCCTGGTGACTTCTGTGGGTTTAGTCTTTTAGGAGCTCTCCTCAAGTCAGCCGTAGTTAGGGACAGAGTGCAGTCGTCCTGGTCCTCAGCTAGCCTCGCTGTAGGAATGGTGTTGCTCACCTCAAACCTTGGTTTGAGGTGAGGCCAGGTTTTGAGCTCATCGGGGAGAGGGGCAGCAGACTGGGCATCACTGCTGATTCGCCCTTTATAGTCTGAGGTTATGGTAGTTAGACTCCAACTTGTCCCTGTAGGCTCTTGTCATCTCCAATGGCCCTCTGAAGATCATATCTGGACCTCCTCAAGGCCTCCAGGTCCCCAGAGCTATAGGCCTTGGGGATGACATCATTGATGCACTTGAAGATGTAGGCTGTGACAGAGTCTGTGTATTCATCAATGTCCCCATTCGCTGCAACACAGAACATCTGCCAGTCTGTGGTTTCCAGTTCTGGAAAGTGGTAATGTGTTCCTCACTCCAGCGTTGAATTGCCCGATAGAAAGTTTTTTCCTGTTTTAGTCGTTGTCTGTAGGTTGGGAGGAGAAGAGTGGAGATGTGATCCGCCTTACCAAAGGCAGGGCGGGGGAGGGGTTTGTAGCTGTTCCATAGTTGTGAATATGAACGGTCAAGAGTCTGATCACCACAGATAGGAAAGTTGATATTTATGCGAAACCTCAAATTAGCCATATTAAACTCTGCAACAACAATAGATGCTGCCCTAGTCCATTAATTACTCCTTACAGGTCATCTAGTGCCCGCGTTTTGTCCGAATGCGGTGGAATGTAGACTTCTGTAATTATCATGGAGCTGAATTCCTGAGGGAGGTAGAGCGGCCATACTTTTATAGATAAGAGCTCAAGGTCCGGTGAGCAATGTGTTGTAAGTACTGCTACATCTGAACTCCAGCAAGAGTTAACTATAATGTATACCCCACTGCCCCTGTGTTTACCTGACTGCCTTGTTCTTGTTCTGTCCTGTCGGTAGATGGAGAAACCAGCTGGGGCAATGGCCGAGTCGGGTACCGTAGGGTCTAGCCAGATTTCAGTAAATGCCATCACGCAGCCGTTCGCAGTATCCAGCTGGAAGTTAATCCGTGGGTGTAGTTCATCCATATTATTGTCTAGGGATTGAACATTTGCAAGCTAAATGCTCGGTAACGGCGGGTTGTGGCATCTCGTCTGGGATCACCATAGAATGTCGGCACGTTTGCCTTTCTTCTTCCTTCTCCGGTATCGTGTTGATAAACAGCAGAGCTGTGGGAGGACAAAGGGCTTACAGCTCTTACTTTGGTAATCCGAGAAAAAGTCTCATCCAATTGACGCACGAACATCCAACAGTGATTGTCGATCATACATCCAACAGTGCAGTATGTGCAAAAATAGAAACAATAAAACAAATAATAAACAAAAAGCTATGTACTGAATGCTGTTTTGGACCCAAGTGCAGAGTCAGACACTGAGTGCAGGAAATAACAGGTTTATTTAACGTAGTGAGGGGAAAATCAGGATCGGCTGAAGCGAAGGCAGGGGGGAGCCGAGGAGCACGATGGGAGGTGCGGCTCGGGAGGCGAGCCGGGTGGTGAGCAGGCAGGTAGACAGGCAGGCCGGCAGGCAGGCAGGCAGGAGAGAGTAGCGGGCTGATGACTGGATGAAGTATTGATCCTGAGACAGAGGAAGACAGAGATCAACACGGAGATAACTAGAACCTAGAATCAAATATCCTAGAAGCCTGAAGCGAAGAGTACCACTGTAGTTGAATCAACGATCTGGCGATGAGTGAGGTGAAAGCCGGTGTTTAAGTACTGGTGGAGATGAGTTGATGAATAGCAGGTGTGCAGGGTAGACCAGGTGAGCGTGATGAGCCGGGGGAGGAGCCGGAACCAGGAACCACGCCCACACAGACAGTTAAAGGTACATTGCACCTATAAAGGCATGGCCGAAACCATGACAGCGGTGCCATTGTCAGTTTGACCGTCCTACGGCACATCGGAAGTAGCGTATCCTACATTGAGTAATTATTCAAAACAGGTCTATTGTAAGGCAAGTCTTTTATTCAAAACAAGACAGAAAACCACACCGACAGATCAGCAGAACTTGTACTTCATTAAACCAATTATTAAACACCACCCACCCTGGCTGGACCGGGCTTCAAGTGAAGCACGGCACTGACTCGTAACTTGTAGAGAGTTTCTTCGTAGCACCTGAAAGTGAATCCAACAAGGCACAATGCACACATCAAAAGCACATTTTAAGCAACAATATTCTTGCTTAACAAATACATGTTTCCTTCAGGGGAGGACATGAGAGTATTAAGCAAAATAGCTTCTTAATATTCTACAAAAAAGTAGCATGTCGCAGACAGCTAAAAGCATGTGGCTTGCAACAATGAAAGAATGGTGTGCATTCCAAAGCAACGTTATAAACGTGATAAGCATTGTTTGATAATGGCACAAGCATGGTCAATATGAAGTACACACATCAACATTGAAATGGAATGTTCTAGACTCACCTGATCAGCATACAGAGTGTTGCTGCTGCTCACCTGCTCAGAGCACCCAGTAAGTGTGTTTATACTGAGAAATGTAGTTCCCTTATTGGTGTTCACAACATGTTATTCGCCAAAGTTTTATTTTTTTTCGTATTATTATTCCGCCGGCTTTTTTGGCGTGTATCTCCTCCCACAGTTTTCAACGTAGAAACTCCGTTCAAAGTTTAAAAGATTCAGCTCAATTAGGAATCGATTGCTATGACTTTTCTTATTGATACCCTTCATACTTTCCGAAATATTCAACATTTTCCAGAAAATCTTCCCTATTGAAATGAATGGGGGGGAATGTTCATTCATATTAGAATATGAATTCATGTTCATATTCAACCTCTTCCCATTCATTCATACATTCAGGTAGAAACTCAATTCAAACATTAAAACGTTCAGGAATTCACACATGATTTCAAAATTCTCATAACATTCATACTTTTTACACAATCACAGTTCAAACTTAATTGATTTTTCAGCTCCTCAGACACTTTAACATGGGTGTGTATTGCACTGGGCAGAGCGGGTGACGTCACCGTTAGTGTAGAGCAGATGAAAAAAAAAGTTTTTTATATTTTTAAAACTGCCACATACGTAATTTATACATCAGAAATGTCACAGAAATGTAACTATGGAAACAAACGGACTTATACTTTTTGATTTATGAGACTCGGAGTGACAGGAGTGCCGACCAAAAAGTCTGTTTTTTCAGCCACCTTCAAGCTTTTCAACTCATGGAGCCCTGCTGCAGCAGAAGCATTCCAGCACTGCTCACCACATTTTAAAACTGCTATCCCGGCCACAATATTAACTCCACATATGTAATTTATACATCAAAATGTAGGAAAATGTGTTACGGTCACAGAAATGCATGGAAACAAACTAACTTATACTTTTGGATTCATGAGCCTCGGAGTGACAGGAGTCCCCACCAAAAAGTTCATTTTTTCAGCCACCTTCAAGCTTTTCAACTCTTCGTTACTCATTCATACTTTCAGCTACAAACCTCATTCAAACGTATAACTATTCTACATCGTTCATACGTTATAGCTAGTAGTACACATTCAAATCCCATTTAAAATATGCAAGATATGAGACTTTGTTTCAAGCAGTCTTCATTTTCACGCACCTTTTCAAGCTTTTCAACTCTTGGACCCCTGCTGCAGCAGAAGCGTTCCAGGGGCTCCAAATAGCAACACACAGCATTCAAACTGCAATTTCTTCAGAAATGGCATTTTCTAGTTTTGAGAATAACATTTCTTTTGGAGTAAATTATAGTACGAATTAATCAAAATGTGCTAAGGGATTTGATCTTGTGCACACACAATATTATTTTGAGCACTCAATTTAGTAACCCGTGGCCTCGATGTAAAGTATCTTTTTGTTCTCTTGTTATATTGTGTTATGCATTCTGAACAGAAATACAAAAAATGCTTTCGTACGTACATAGAGTAGAAGTCTCATGTCAAATTGACTAATCCACTATTGCTTAACACACATGATGATTCATGATTAATCAGTTAAGATTAATAAAGCTTGAGGGGGTTGGTTCATGGTTGAGCATTTTTGTTCACTATTGCCCGATAAAGTCCTCTCCGAAAGACCCTTATCACAGAAGCATAGCTGTTGGTCGTAACACTGATGATGTGCCTTTGCCAGGAGTTAGTAGACTAACCTAGTGAAGATAAGTCTGCTACCAGTGCCTTGGTGCATAAGAGTAGCACACACATAAATAATGATATGAGTGACACCTGTCCTACAATGACATCTCTGTGAAAAGGGCCCATCCTTCCTCATTACCAAACAACCAACCGATGGACAATGGACACAGTGGTGTAGTAGAATGTGTTACCTATAATAAAACATGATCCAAGTCGCTGGGGTCGATGCTAATGTAGGTGACCGTTAGGTATGTTGATGAGAGAGTGGTGCTTATTGGCCTGACTCTGTGCTTTCTTCGGTGGCGTGGGAGGATAGATAATGAACGCATTGCAAGTGAGTGGAATTGGGAGATTGCCACCTGGTTTGATTCCTGAACTGCTTCTGAGGTTTTGCTCAGGCTAGACATCAAACCCAGACATGCTAAAATGACTCTTCCCTTATCCACCGCTTCTTATCCCCTCTCGCTCTCTCTCTCTCTCGCTCTGTCTCTCTGTCTCTCTCTCTCTCTCTCGCTCTGTCTCTCTCTCTCTACCTCCTCAACACCAACCAGCTAGACAGTGTGTGCTATGGCTCTTTCAAATTGACTTATGTCATTTTTTAAATCCTTAACAGCCTTCTGTTCTTGTCTTTTCTTGTCACATGAATGAATGAATGCAACAGCTGCGACAACATTGGGTCTGAGATGATACAACATTTTTTAATGATAACTTTGTACAATACATTTTACAAGCTTCGAAGGAAATGTGCTTCTCAAAAAATAAAAAGATGTGTCTTGAATGCTTGACAACAGGAACAGGAACAAGAGAAGAATGCTATAACTATCACCATCATTCTATTTAGTTTGCTTCCCTTCTTTATAGACTGCCATCTTTGCCCCACTAATACACAGTACCCAGCACAGTGCGAAAGAGGAACCGTTTTCAAACCAAGTATTAACCCTGGTACTGCATTTGTGTGGTTAGAAACATAACGTTTCCAACGTAAAATCCACAAATTCCACGAGACTAAGCTGTCAAAAGGTACTTTGGTCTTCAATGTCCAAATTCAATCACCTTTCGCAACCACACCAACATATTTTAAAAAGGAAAAATAAATAAAAACAGATCTGCTGGTATCTGCCCCGAACTATCCATTAGTTGTATCACCATAAAACCCTCAAAACATTTAGTGGGCTGCAAGTTCTTACTGCCAACAGGCCTTCATCACAGAGGTATAATAGGAGGGGTGAACGCTTGTGTATCTCCTTAAATATATCTCCTTAATTATGGATACTGGCGTATCTACAGACCCACCAGTAACTTAACTCAGTTACACCTGCTTTTGCCCCTACTGTTATACCTGTGATATAGGCCTATACAACATACATCATTTTGTGGCAAGCCACAAAATTCCAGTCCAGTTCATATTAAAGAAGTAACATCATAGACAAAAGAAAAGTTTAGAAATATAAAAATAAGATGCCTGTCTGCATAAAAGTATGGTTATAGAGAACCCAAAATCAAGAGTAGGGCTATGATACAAAAGTCAATATACTTAGGTAAGGGTAGTATTTTAATTGCATTAATATAGGACAGTTACATTGATATCCTCTTTCTCAGATGCAATAGTATTCTATTATCATGTACATATCAGGAGCAATTTACATATAGCTTGTTATAAAAAAAACAAAGCTAACAAGATTCTGCTTTATTTAACGCTGTATCTCTGAATGTCAAAATATTTCACAATGCTCTGAAAATAAAACGTATCATCTTGACATTTACTTCCGATTATTTACTTTCAGCCAAAAAACGTACAGCACATATATCATGTTAAACGTTTCATAGTGAACACGTAGGTTCTAGATATACAATAATTACACTTCAAGAAGCCACACAAACCCACAGGAACCCTAACAGCCATACATGTCATAAATGCTTGTGTATAACTCTGCTTGCTGAAGTCATTTTCCTTAACATGCCACATGTTAATATGTGGTTGTTATTATTATTATTGGAAAGAGTTAATAAAGGCATGGGGGGACAGGGGGAATACTTGCCAAAGCTTTGTGTAAATGACTACTAAATACGATTGCTGACCATCAAACAATGGTCAGAAACAATTCACGGTTTCATTGCTTGACAATGTGACGTGGCACCACACAGATGCCGGCAGGTGTATGGTATTCTGTGAGCACGAAAAACAATGAAAGAATAAAAAATTATAATAACTGAATGTACAGTACAGCGCTAGAGATTTAAGATTTAAGCTAGGCTCGGTAACTGTTGTGAACCGTGCATCGTGGCTTCGGATAAGGACACCGGCTCCTTAAATCACTCACACAAGAAACTACTCTGCACAGATGAAGACAATAACTCTTTGTCTTCGTATTACTCTCCTTCGTACCTCGTGGCGAGAGAGAGACAGAGAGAAAGAGAGAGAGAGACATGACCATACGTTTTTGACAGTGGCACGTACAGTATGTACAATCTTTAGCAGGGCATAAATCTGGTGGAGTCTTTTTTTGGTTATAAAAGGTGTTGAAACAGAGTGTTAAGAGTGTTTTGTGTGTGATGTGTGTGTGTGCATGTCCGCCATGCGTGTAAGAGAACGCAAGCAAGAAAGAGGAGATGGGTAAAGGGAGAATGAGATCAAAAGCCCAGTATTCAAAAGTGTGTGTGTGTGTGCGTGTGTGTGTGTGTGTGTGTGTGTGTGTGTATGCTCTTTAATTAAACGCAGAACAAGCACAAAGTCAGAACAGCTGTTCACAGAAATCCTACCGATCAGATATTACACCGAAAATATTTTGCCAGGTGATTATTTTTGTGTTTTCTACACAACTCAGAAGTTCAATATCTAACTTGAATTGCTTTGATGGATTGATTATACACTGAATAACCACTGGCAACCATAATCAAAACACACACACACATACACACACACACTCAAACACAAACACACAGATATCACAGATGATTCTGGCTGGGAGCTGAAGGACTAACCTGTCAACACTGGCTATGATTTATGTCCTCAAAGCCTGACTTAAAAGCCTCTCGACACTGACATTGTTTTGCTGAAAGGTTTGAAAGTGATTGAAATGTTGTCGAGGAAACATTTGAGAACATACGCATCCTCTCTGTATGGGAAGTCACCAGATGTATGTTCTGACACCCCTTTTTGAACAGCTTAAAAGGGAACAAATATCAAATTGAGTTAACACTCGATCACTTGGGTAAGTGCAGAGCTGCAATACAAAAAACTAAACAATAAACAATGGAGCTATTGAAGAGAAATTAAATTAAATTAAAGAGCTACGGAATCCAGAGGGGAATACAAACACTTTTACTAGGAACAGAGGATATGGTTCTTCTTTGTTTCTTCTCTTGTATACTAATATATTTTTAGTCAGTTCATTTGTGAGTGTGTTGCTTTGGAGCGGCTAGGCTATAAGATCGCCGGTGTGCAGTGAGAGAGCCAGAGCAGCGGGGGCAGCAGAGACAGCAGGCCAGATGGAGACCACCTGCACACGGCTGAGTTTCTGGTGATGATGTTGGTTCCTCCAGCACCCACCTGTGGGTCCTGGAATAAAACAGGGAAGAAGAAAAAAGAAGAGTGATAACATGGACTGTAAAAAATATGGATTTAGAATCTGTGACGTGATTGGTTTATACACAACCATGAAGCCGTATATTTCACATGATGGGATTTTTTGTAACCATCAGCGGAAATGATCCATATTTGGCACATTCTGAGCGGGAATTGTAGAACAGTATTAATTGGTTAATTGAACACTTAATTTTACAATTAAGTGTTCAATTAAATTGTACAACCCCTCAAAATTAATATCATGGGGGTGAACTAGCCACTGAGATTCTAACCGAGCAAAGAACCCAATGTTAATCCAATCCAATGCATCCAATCACTGCGAGCCACCTAAAGGCTGCTAGAGTCACTTGACCATGTCTCAGTCACTTGAGACGCGGTTGAAAACCGTGGTTCATGACATTCTGGCTTTTTGGACTCTACTTCAAATCTTCAACACGAGAACCCTCCACGGCACCCATGCCGTGAGGTCGGGCACATCCCCTTGCTGAAGTTGAGATGGGAAAGCAAAGGAGTGGGTCGCACGCAGGGTCATATCTCAAGTGAACACATAAGTGAGACAATTGGCAGCATAGGCGAAAAAATGTATTGGCTACCAAACAGCACAAACTTAGTAGCAGTATGCAAATTGTATAATATAGAGATACATGATGGCAGACTTTAGAATGCACAAACTTGACACCCTAGAGGCATTACATATATATATGTAAAGTTTTATTAAAAACACACTCTTCCGACTGGCTAATAAAACTAGTGCCTGGGTCATCTCTTATCCGGGTTTCCATTAAATGTCACTCTGTATAACAGTCCCTTATTATTATACAATGGCATTTAGCGTGAACTTTAAAAGCCACCAGAAAAGCAACGGTGGCACTTGAGCCTTGAAGGGACTACAAAGACCAGGATTGTACAAAGACAAAGACGCTGGTGAGCGGCGTCCATAAGCACTGGACCACCTTGGTTCACAGGGAGTCGCAGCAGTATGTGGCACATTTCTTCACTAACAAGACATTTAGTTTTCTTCAAACAAACAAAGTATTCCTGGGTATTCCCAATGTTAAATCTTTCCTGTTTTTAAAGGCTTCCATTGATATTAGAGGTGTGGCTCAAAGGCAACGTTTGTGACTTCAAATAATGTTTAAATAGTGGTGGACGTGGTGGTGAAATAGTGGTGAAAAGCAATTGAGTGTTTAAATAGAGGTTATATACTTACGACACAGAGGACCCCATCAGCACTGGAGTTAGACTTCAATTTCTGAGCCTGGAAAGCAAAAAAAGAAAGGAACATTAATATTAAAAAGTTGATAACAAATGCTAATCCGGAAAACCCAGAGAGCACCTTAGATAACACCTTATGATGAATATGTGAGTGTGATCGGGAAATATGTAATTAACCATAGCTTTAAGAACACATAGTAGCACAATAGTACAATATAGGCTATAGACATATGTTTAGTTATATGAGAAGAAATAGAATTAATTGCTATTTTTTTGCAATCAACATTTTAATTGGTCTCCATTTAGTGTGCCAGTGAATGAATCACATTCAACTCAATTCCATTCACTGAGACAAACGTGGCATTGCATTCTAACCATGCCATTAACCTTGAAAGCAAGGCTTTCACAAAAAAATGGAAAGTGTACAATTGCTTCAGAAAAAAATTACAAAAAACATCAATGAAGGTGTTTTAGTGATAAAGCCCATTTTTTGTGTAGGATATAGCACATCAATACCCGCTGTGTAAATTAGCAGTAAATTACACACTCCCGTGCTGTGTATCGGAGATTAAACAAACACTCAATAGGAACAAAGACCAACAGAAAGCCGTTTGTATTCTGATTTCCGTCAACAGAATAGAACACAATGAATTAGCATAAAAAATATGCTCAGACATGCGTTATTGACAAGCTATTTTATGATATATTGTGATTTTCTGAATAAGTTATCAATGCAATAGTACTACCAGCACATAAGACACAAAAGGAGAAAATACTTAATAAATACATAAAAACATTTTATATTTTTTATATTTTATATTCATAATATGCATAGAAGAAGACCATGGCTGAACGCTCTGGTTTCACCACCATGTGTAACATTGAATGCTAATGTCTTTTCATGTCTGTTTGCTTGACATTACAGCATATGGACGCTTTGTTAGCTCTTACCAAACAAACATGGCCAGCCTCACGCTGCAACCAAAACATGGAGCTCCTACAACACTTATACCTCCCACATGCTGCAGTAGGAAGTACTCAAGTACTTCTACTCTAGTTGTTGAGAGTACACGTGAAACCTTTTTCTAAAGCTTCTCCAGTGTGTGAGGCAGTTAGAGAGGTGGGACGGCAGCCTGTGGACTCCCAACCCCGGCACTCATAATATACAGTATATTCTATTATGTGCATTGTTACTCCCATTCCCACCTATCTGTCATTATGTGCACTTCATGCTACTTTGCATTATATGGTTAGCACGCTATGTTCAATCGAACAAAATGTACAATGTTATGACACAGCTTTATTGACACACTGACATCTTAATTTTCCAACTTAAATTTCCATTCTGATTCTGATTGTGATTAACACAACAGGGATATTATAGGGTCAGATTGATGTATAATGTACCCTCTGTATATGCTTGCTCTTGAAAGCTTTGAGTTTCAGCATGCATTATGGCTGGACTCTTGTCCAACACGGAGTCATGACCAGGCACAAGTGAAGCTCCAGTGTAGCACTCCAATTAGCAAAGAACATAAACATGATATAATTATGAATTATGCATTAACGTTATACATGTTGTATCACAAATCATATTCTAGTGGTCAATGGCAAATTATTTTCCACACTGAGGATAATGAAGCAGATATCTCTGTATTCCTTTTCTGCTCTGACCCTTACTATTCAGGGTAAGCATTTCTTTCTTTCTTTCTTTTATCTTGAACATGAACTTGAACATATTGAACATGGATGCTGATGGGAAGTGTGCTGCTCATCACCGGGTGAGTGAGTGAGTGTGCGTCTGGTTGTGTTGTGTGTCCTCTTTGTGTATATTTGCTTGTGTTGTTCCCTATGTGTGTATGAGTTTGTCTGAAGGTCATAGCACACGTGATTGTGTGTTTGAGTGTGTGCATGTGTGTGTGCATGTGTGTGTGCATGTGTGTGTGCGTGTGTGTGTGTGTGTGTGTGTGTGTGTGTGTGTGTGCGATTAAATTCCTAGAATAGACTGTAGGTATGACAGCATAATATATGATTCCAGTATCCAGTCGCAGGCACTAAAGCGAAGCAGGGCAGGCGTGGGACGAGGCAGGCATGGATAATAATGGCGGAGAAAGGGTGCACTGTTATTACACTTTCACTCTCCCAAGAAAAACAATGTAAAAAGAAAGACCATAAATCAAAGTTTTCTTTTCCAGCAGCCGCAGTGAATACCGGTGATCAAATAAGAAAAAGCTACCCAAACTGGGAGTGGAGGTGTGGGGATAAGGGCTTAGCTTGGCACAGCAGCAGATGTCTCCCAGACGTAGAACAAATGACCAGACTTAGATCATTTACGGTGCGTAAGGTAAATGACTTAAAGGCAATTTCAATTACCTTGCACCCGGTATTATAGTGAGATACCATCTGCGCTCCACATAGCGCACATGAAGTGACACGTTGCAGTGAACCGTTTCCCGTGCTTTCACTACGGCGCCATTAACTTTTACTGCTAATAAAATCACGCGTATCGTACGGCTACACTTAGCGATGCAGTGCAGAGATAAGTGTGCCAGATTGTAGATTCGACAAAACATCCAAGCGAAATTGATTAAATAAGAAGCATGTATGTATGATCAACATTTATCTGTACAAAGGTGCAGTGTGTACCCTTCATGGTGGACTGGTGGGTGCTTGGCTTAAAGTCACATTAGCATGTTTCAGATATCCATATTTGTAAGGGTCACTATTCAACCTTCTTCGGAGTCAAACATATTCATAAGATTGAAAAGACAGCCTGTGGCTCTGTTGAATATAATATTTGTGTTTTTGTATGTGTGTGTTTGTGTCTATGCCTTTTTCGTAGCAGCCTGTACTATCAAGTATGGCCTCAGTATGTCTGTGTTATAACTGTATTAGCTTGTATATTGTTATGATATTGTTCATAGGAAGGTGTGGCATGCACCATTGATATGGTTTTCTTGGACTCTGCATGGCTTCAGAGTCCCCCCCCCACGTACCCACTTTCACTTACCAATCCAGGGTCCTAATCCCATCCCCTCTTGGATCCCCAAGATTTACTTGTATGTTCATACAGCCCGGCACTTAAAAATTGTATAGAGCATAGTGTAGCATCTTATCCTAGCTGTCTTATCTAGATTTATCAGCAAGGGGTTTACCTAGCAAATTTGTTCTGTTCTTATTAACACAGGAATTATGTGTGCTTGGAACTTGTTCTATTCAAATCTTCTTCAGACAAATGTATTTATTCTAAGTCGCTTTGGACAAAAGCGTCTGCTAAATGCAGTACATGTAAATGACAATGCAAATGATTGCTAACAGACGAGAGGTTTGTTTGTCGCTGCCGTGGAAACCCCTCTGTGGAAACCCCTCTGTGGAAACCCCTCTGTGGAAACCCCTCTGTGGAAACCCCTCTGTAAAAGCCTCTAGTTGGCGCAATAAATACCAGATCACGCCAGAGAGCCGCAGGCGAGTGTTTTGTGACTTTGTTTCCCGCCAATAGGCGAGGTGGACCAGGTGGAGCAGAGAGGTACTTACCTGACACCTCCACACTCCCGTCAGAAGACGACGCCGGAGGGGGGAGCCGAAAATAAAGAAAGAACAGGACTAGTGCAGAAAAAAAGGGAAGTGATAGTCGTGGACACCTGTGCATTTGTGTGCGTGTGCGTGTGTGTGTGTGTGTGTAGGTGACAGGGTGTGTCTAAATGCAAACGTAGAGCCGGATGGCGTAGATAATACAGTAGAATAACATCAATGGTTGAATGCATCTCAGCATTTGATACTGACACACAAGTGCATTATGATATAGTCTTTGTGTGTCTTGAGACATGATCAATGCAAGATCAAAGTAATCACAATGAATCACATAAGACTTTTTTTGTTGTTGTTGGTCTATTCCATGAGAACAACACATGTAAATGTCCTCATGCTGGCAATAATGCAAGTGATACACTGAGAGGCCATTTCTCTTCTGAACTCATCATCGTCATCATCATGGTGGTGGGACTTGTAGTAGACTAGTACTGTAAATCCTCCACTACCTGCGATTCACAAGACGTATCCAAGAGACTATCGCTATAATTCCTGGCACTGACATGATGCGCGGATGGTATATGCATGAAATATACTGATATGGCTAGTATATATATATTAATACTATATATATATTACATGTCTATTCTCTCTCTCACACGGCTCTTATTCAACCATCCGTGCAATCATGTCATTATGATTAGAAATAACATGAGTTCTTGATTGTTATTGTCTCAAGCCACGGAACTTTGAACGCCCACCCCAAGTAGTTTTAATAGCTGATAAAGTAATATAAACATAACAAAATAAACAGACAGACAGGGTGTGTGTGTGTGTGTGCCTCGGCCTCACCCCCCTTTATATGAATGACCTGTTTTTGGGCCGCCTGTTTCCAATCCCACATTTTAAGATGTTTTCTTTGCAAGACGTGACCCGGTGTAGTGGTTTTTATCCTTGCGTTCCCACATAAAAGAGGGAGAATAATATCAATGAATACAACAAATTCATCGACACAAAAACAAAACACAGAACAAGACAGACAATTCAAAATTGTCAAAAATGATTCAAAAGTGATGAAAGCAAGTGTCGTGAGTGATTAAGCGCGCTAATTGTATTAAGGACAAAAAAACCCTGTTCTTGAGCTTGTTGGTCTTGGCTTTTCATGCTGCAGCACTGTGTGTGTGTGTGTGTGTGTGTGTGTGTGTGTGTGTGTGTGCGCGTGGTGTGTGCATGGGTTATGTGTGTGTGTGTGTGTGTGTGTGTGTGTGTGTGTGTGTGTGTGTGTGTGTGTATAGACCCTTCCTGTCCTCAGTCATTAGTAACTCCACTGCTCATCAGTGCTTCATTAACCATGCTCAGTCTCTCTCTCGTCTCTCTCTGTCCTCTCTCCTCCCCCTCTCTCGTCTCTCCTCCTCTCTCTATCTCTCTCTCTCTCTCTCTCTCTCTCTCTCTTCCTCTCTCTCTCTCTCTCTCTGTCTCTCTGTCACTGTGTCTCTCTCTCACCTGCAGACCACAGAAGTGGTAGATGTTGTTGTCCATGTTGAGGTGGTTGTGTCGATGGCGTTTGGGCTGCCGCGCTCGGTGTTCTTCTGCTGCGTGGTGGTGAGAGGGGGCGGGGTCTGCGGCGGGGGCATGGGCTGCCTAACCCCCACGTCCGTGCCGTTACCGAATGCCTGAATGGCGTTGCCTGCGGAGAGAGATTTGTTCATTATTTTATTGTTATTTGTCATGTCATTTTTTCACACATGATGCACCAATAGCGCAATGCAATCATAATAGACATGTGGTGTCTGGTGAATAGAAGGTGAATAGACCCGACAGCTCGGCCCAAACGATATATATATATATACTATACTAGTATATATAGCTAAGGCTCAATTCACTGATTTCACTCATAAATGATGCCATCATTGATTGTTTTCAATGTAAAAAGAAAAGAATTACAAATAAATTAATTAATTAATCAATCCACTTTATTAGTCCCTGAGGGGCTATTTACAGAAGCATGTAGAGTAGTGCAGTTTGCAATAAAAAATAGGTTAATATGTAAAATAGAAAAATTATCTGTACACATTATGATAATAATTATATGAAAATATACATGGGGAAATTGGGGGAAAATGATAATGCAGTATGCACAGTATACATAATGATGGGGATTCAGCATTATAGTACTACAGTATACTAATATATGATCATGGTAATTCCTTGAACACCATCAGCATCAGTCCAAGCCATGTGCAAGTCACTATGTGGAGTGTGTGGTGGTTCAGTGTAGGAACCCTGTCTGAGTGAGTGTGTGTGTGCGTGTGTGTGTGTGTGTGTGTGTGTGTGTGTGTGTGTGTGTGTGTGTGTGTGTGTGTGTGTGTGTGTGTGTGTGTGTGTGTGTGTGTGTGTGTGTGTGTGTGTGTGTGTGTGTGTGTGGTGGAAGCGGGGGTGGGGGGGGGGGGTTAAGAGGGTCAGCAGAGGGACAGGGATGGTACTGAACAGCCTTGGGACAAAGGTTCCATTCTCCTCTGTGTCCTGCAGCCTGGGCGGCCACGCCCACATCCTGAGGGGAGCCCTTAAACTCAAGGGGTTAACCTAGCAATCATGAGTGATTTGAAACTTAACTAAATTAATCATGAAGTGCTTGAAACTCAAGCTCAAATCTTCCTGTACCGTCAGCGATATATTGTTGTTTTACTCTCTTCAGACAAATGTACTTGTTGTAAGTCGCTTTGGATAAAATCATCTGCTAAATGTCCTAAATGTAAATGTAAATCCTGAAGGATCCTGCTGGCTGACCATAGCATAGGGTGGAGAGGGCTCTGACAGGGAGACCAATCATCAGACTTTGACTGTGCTCTGCAGGTTCCAGCCCTGAAGGCTGATGTGGTGGAACAGGGGAAGGGGAATACGTGGCGCTCTCTCAGATGGAGTAGTCAAAATGCAGTGAGGATGTCTTTTTTGGAGTGGAGTTCACTCCGGAGATACTGCCGCTGCTGCCGTTTCCTGAGGATCTCCGCTGTGTTGGTGGCCAGTTTCGGGAAAGTTGACCATGTGACAGTTTGGCTGGGTGGCCCTGCAATCATCAGTGTACTGGGAGCAGGAGTGAGAGGACAAAGAGTTGTAGTGTATCAGAGGTCGGAGAAGGTGTTGATGACCAGGACTCTGACCTGTTGGTGAGAAATTCCATTATCCACAAGATAAATTGGTCATCTCGGTGGAAGCGAGTGGTGAGTCTCTTACCAAGAATGTGTTGTGAGATGTTTGCAAACAGGTGACTGGCTGTAGTCTTGAGGGAGTTCCAAATACTTATGTATGGTGTCAATAATGAATGCTTTTGCATCATCAACCCCTCTGCCTATCCCCTGTGTATATCGTGAGGACAGAGTCACCGGGTTGGAGTGTGGAGATGGTTACATCTAGCTGGGTGCTATCGTTTGTCTGAAGTCTTAGAGTAGAAGGAATTGAGGTCATTATGAAGCTACACTGGGCTGCTGCCTGCAACCTGAATGAGGTTGCAGGAGGTGGACGCAGTATTCACAGCGGCCATGTTCTTGAGTCCCTGCCACCTAGTGTTTATTGTTGGGGAATATTGGTGGGACTGTTTTGGTTTGAGTTATACTGTCCACACAGCAGGAGATGTATGATGAGACCACTGAGTCCGCTTGCTCATTGATGATGTTGGACAGGCCTATGAGGTCATTCCAGTCAGTGGCTTCGAAGCATCTGTAGCCTGCCAATGCTATCACTGCTCCACTGTTTGACAGTTATAATGACCTTCTCTCTCCTCCTGATGACCGGTGAGTAGACTGAAGTGGGGGTGGGTGAGGGGCGGATCTGTGCGCATCTTGGACTGAACCATCACTTTTTTCCAGTGTCTTTCCCAGGCGAGTGACGCATGTGACGTATTGGCTGAGCAGTGATTAAAATCACCCAGGATGAATTTGGGGGAGAGCAGGGGGATATGAGTTCACGCCTGTCTCATGTTCTTTTGATGTGTTCTCAGGCTGCGGTTGCCTTTGCTCTGGGGTGGACGTCGACCAGAATGAGAAACAGCTGTGAGAATTCCCTTGGGAGACAGAGAGGGTAAATGTAGATAAAAGGCCAGGGGTTTGATGTCGGTGGTGCATAGCTTCTCCCTGACAACCACCTTTGCACACCAGCAGTGTGCAAACGCCGCCGCCATGTTGTAAGGTAAAGAAAATCAGAGGTTATACACTGAGAATTATATTTTGACCAATAGGTAACATTTCACTGTCCCAGGGGTCAGTGAATCCATTTCACAACATGAACCTGGTACTTGACTGAAGCCACAATATTTAACCCCTGTTCGATATTCAGTTTGTTGTCAAATATGAGTGGAATACTGCAATACTTCCTTTACCTAATCTTCATCTGCTGTTGAGGGATGAGTTGCTGTGGGTGCTACAGTAACTAATATACCAATGCAATGCTGAAGTCCCAACTCTGAAGTCCATCAAATCTCCACTTGTACAAATGCAACCAGATGGGACATTAATGGCACTGAAAATGAACATCATCATTATTTGAGGGGGTTTGGGACGGCGTATGTTCTGTTTTAGATAATGACATATGGTTGGATGATAATGTGATCGTGGATCATATTGTTAGGATTAGCATGACCCCAAGGGTGATGAGTATAGGGCATCAGAATAACCTCACACTACCTAAAAAATAAAGTTCTATTCTATTCTATTCTATTCTACCTACAGTGGATAAAAGCAATACTAGTAGTATATAGTATATTCAAAATGTAACTGTATGGGCCTAGCCTGTGTAGGACATTAGTTTCACTTACTTTATCATTTATAGAGCAAGGGCAGGCATCCAAAAACATCCTGCACACACTATCTAAGACAGCAAGACACCTGTCCCTCACGGCCCCCGACGACACACACACACACACACACACACACACACACACACACACACACACACATATAGAGCTGCATTATGATAGTTGAGCGTGTTAAACACTGTATATGTGAGCATTCCAGTTAATTATTGCTTTTCCCCTCTGACCTTGCTGTCAATGTCAATGTGCAGTAAATGTTGTTCCTGTTAAAGCTGCATTATGATTGTGTAAATTGGTATACATGCATACAGTAATAAAAACAGCTCTATTTACTATCTTGTATATGTGGTTATTAGTGAAGCTTATTCTTGCACCAATCCTGAAATGTTGACAGATATTGTTGTGAAAATTGTGAAATCAATGTTCGATAAAGAATCCAAAATTACAAATGACCTCAACTATGAAAGTGGTAAATGAAAGATTGCTTATTGGTTGCTGGTGGTTCAGGGTTGTCTGGCAAAATGTGTGAATGTGACAGGATGGGAGAGTAAATCCCCATGCCAGTGTTTACTTAGCCTTGGGACAAATGTATTGACTCTGGATGGCAAACACTCCACACTGGAGTACATGTTTAACTGCAGCCTCTCTCTGACTGTATTACTGACTTGTGCACACACACACACAGACACACACACACACACACACAGACACACACACACACACACACACACAGACACACAGAGACACACATTACATTTACATTTACATTTAGGGCATTTGGCAGACACTTTTATCCAAAGCGACTTACAAAGAGTACATGTGTTGAAGGAGAGGCAGCAATATATCACTGTGGTACTTGAAGATAAGAATAGAGCTGGTTTCGAGCGTTCCTATTCGAGACGAATAGAACGAGTTTCATAATTGCCAAGTTGCCTGCATAAGTAGCTGGGCAGGCGTGTGATTCTAAGCATGATACAACATCTGAGAACGAACAACAATGCTAAGTGCCATTAATAGATGTTAAGACATATAAACACGCAGGTTAGTGCTGGGGGGGGTTATGTAGAGTCCAGGTGAACTCTGAACAGGTGAGACACGCACACGCACACACACACACACACACACACACACACACACACACACACACACACACACACACACACACACACACAGAGACACCCCAGCTAAGATGCCTCACAGTCGGGCTTCACGTTGACTCTCACACACATTTACATATAGGGCATTTGGCAGATGCTTTTATCCAAAGCACACACACCCCATCTCACACAAACACATACACACACACACACACACACACACACGCACACACACACAGGTACGTACACACACACACGCACACACACACAGGTACGTACACACACAGCACATATTTAAAGGACAGAGCAGGGTTCTCTCAATCTTCAGTGGGCTTGGACAGCGGGTTGAGTTTGAACAAACATGATATCCCTTATCGCTGGCTGCCATTTGGAATAGACAGATATCACTTCTGACAGACAGGAGCTTCTCACAAATAGCTCCACAGAAAAGTTAAAGTTAAAGGTGGAAAAGACAATTCATAAAAAACAAATATGTACCCGTATATATATTTATAAGATATATTGCTTCATATATATATGTATATATATATAAATATATATGAAGCTATGCATCTTATGTATACTCCATCATAAGTGATGAATTGTAGGTATCTTAGAATGGATAGGAATCTTATATATACAGTATCTTGCTTTTTCTCTTGATCCTTTTTTCTATATTCATTTTGTGTAATTTTTCTCCGTTTGTCATTTTCTGTTTTCCTTTCTTGTTTATCTCTCCCTCTCAATCTATCTCTCTCATTCTCTCTATTGCGCTCTCAGAGACATTGTGAGAGAGAGAGCACAACATAGAGAGAGAGAAAGAGAGAGAGAGAGAGAGACACAGAGAGACAGAGACAGAGTGAGAGAATTTTTGAATTTTCAAAACCCTTCTATTTACATCAACTCACCAGCACATTAAAACCAAAGTCCAACAATCAATTCAATAATTGTTCCAAACAGAGCTCCTCCTCATCAATGTAGCACAAAACGTCCTTGTAGCACCACACAGAACAAAACTATCTAGGTCGCTCATCAACCTGTAATAGTTGTAATCAATTTTTTGTCTAAATGTTATCATTCTGACCAGTAAGGTGACATCATCAACGTCCAGTGAGTCATTCAGTTTGTTCCTCCTACTGATATAGACGGCCATCTTAGCCTGGCCCAGCAAATATACTTCAACGAAAATGTAAAACCCAGAATGAAACATTGCTTGGAGAAGACTTCTCCAAACTCCCTAAAGAGCTTCTCCAAAAACTGAAACAAAGGAGTTAACCTAGCACAGTTCAAAAAACAATGAAAAACAGTCTCTCTTTGGGGACAAAAAGGACAGAGCTCAGACACATTAGGATTTACAACAGATACAAATGCATTTACAGAGATCGCACCATGCAAGACTCGCCACTGTAAATCTCCCACTCTCTCCCACTCTCATTTGACCCATCCCTAGGGGATGGGTC
>PIJE02000809.1:92997-127997 GCA_002895965.2 Coryphaenoides rupestris | reverse complement strand
CATTCTCCTCTTTTTACTCGATTATAAACGGCATCATTTGGAAAATTTTACTGCGTGGGGCGCAGCGTCGAGGCTCCACGGACACTCCCTCACTGCGAGGGGAACGCAGAGAGCTGCAGTCAGGGGCTTCTATACGGACTGATCCCTGGTGCTGTACACACTCCAGCAGAAGAACAATGAGCTGGCACAATGCTGCGCTGTGGGGACATGGCTGGTGTGTGTGTGTGTGTGTGTGTACAGTACACATGAGTGTGTGTGTGTGGTGGATATGCACTCTGGCTAGATACGACAGCAACTCAAAGTGCTTCATATTCATAAGATCACGAACAAACACCCTCAGACATGGTAGTGTCAAGGATGCAGATGGAGGAACAGCTCTCTCTCTTTCTCTCTGCCTCTCTCTCTCTCTCTGCCTCTGTATTCCCATCATCTTCTTAATCTGTGTGCCTTTCTCCCTCTCACTGGTAGGTCTATTAATCAAGATCTAATTGGTCCCTTCTTATTCTTAATAGAAGATTTGCTTGAAAGTAATTTGACAAATCAGCATTGCTACTGTGTGTGTGTGTGTGCTTGTGTGTGTGCTTGTGTGTGTGTGTGTGTGTGTGTGTGTGCTTGTGTGTGTGCTTGTGTGTGTGTTTACTGACCAATCAAACCGGAGTATGCAAGGAGACAGTCAGCGTAATTCTCCTTCAGACAGCCTGACAGAGAGCGTGGCTCTGGCTGACAGTTGGCAAAGAAGTCTGCCAGACGAGACCTGTAACACACACACACACACACACACACACACACACACACACACAGTTAAATATTATAAATATCAAATATTATAATATCACAAAATATCACCAAAATACATCTTCTAAAATACAGTCTGCATATTATCTTCTTCTGCTCTGAGAGGTTTTTGGTTAAAGCTAAGCTGCTTCTTTATCTCTCGATTTACTGCCCCCTCTACTTTGTCCATTTCATGAGGCATTGGTATGTCAAATTGGAGAAGCAGTTTGTGAATTTGTAGGGAATTCACCTTTTTAGTTCGAGTTTTTTAGGGTTCACAGAAACAAAGCAAAATGCAGATACCAAACAAAAGACCGTTTTGCCTTTGTGTCCATCCCAGCACACACACACACGTTCAGACACACACACCGATGTATGTAACCGCATGTAACCCCTTGTGCGGCGACGTCTAATTTCAAATCTCAAGCAATACGGTGCGAAAAGAAGCACTCTGGCCGCGTCGGGTGCAGCGCAGAGTGGTGCAGGAGCTGGCGGTACAGAGGCTGTGCTGCCTGACGGATGGACCTGTAGGGGGAGAGGGGGGAGACCCGGTGCTCAGAGCCTACTCCATTATGAGCAGAGGGATGGTGGTCTGTATCCTGGAGGAGGAACGGCCACCAGGAGGAAACGTTTCTTCTTCTGCTGTTTGTTTTGGCGACTGAGAAGCCACCATGTGTACAGTGCATTAGATGAGCTCATTCTGCACGCTGTACGGATGAGTTGAGATTGAGAGCTAGAGACAGAGAGAGAGAGAGAGCGAGAGAGAGAGAGACAGAGAGTGAGAGAGAGAGAGAGAGAGAGAGAGAGAGAGAGAGAGAAAGAGAGAAAGAAAGAGAGAGAGAGAGAGAGAGAGAGATACCCGAGGCAACTGTTGAGCTGCAATAGAGTTCATTTATGATGGCTAACGCTTCCATTTAATCCCAGAGAGCCATGACACCATGGCCCCAGGCTCTCGAGACTCCATTGGGAGTGTGTGTGCCTGTGTGTGTGTGTGTGTGTGTGTGTGTGTGTGTGTGTGTGTGTGTGTGTGTGTGTGTGTGTGTGTGTGTGTGTGTGTGCCTGTGTGTGTCCATGGCAGTTGTCTGCACATGTGCATATGCATGTGTCCACATGCCATGGCTACTTCAGTAGACAGATAGTCCCTTTCTTATTTACATGGTTTAGATCAGCATACATCACCCTATCCGTTCATCTGTCTGTCTGTCTACATCTTATCTCCACATTAGACATCCTTCCTTCTTCTTCAAGCAAAACTAAAATGTATTGGTGTGAGGAACTAACGCAGCCCCATGACATCATATGATGATCAAGCGGGATCACAGTCTGTTTCTCTCTGCAGATAAGTCTGGCTTTCAGCCCATTGTAATCCTCGTCCAACATTTTTTAAATCATGGGTCAGTTTATGACGAACAAGGAGCGTGGTAGCCTGCTGAATAAAACAACAACAATGGCGCCCAAGGAAAGTGTAGCAAAGAAAGAAACAAATGACAAACAAATAGACTGAATAACGATGTTAAAAGATGAGCAGAAATCTGCACAGAAGGCTGTTCTCAGAGGAGAATATGTTTTTGCATTACTTCCAACTGGATTCGCTGGCAAGAGCGAAGAGAGCAAGAGCGTCACTTAGTTATTTAATCCCATTGGTTGGAGTTTTTTGAACATGAAAGACTGCGCCCATATTTGGAAATCAATTGCTCGCACGCACAGCCGAGGCCAGACTGATACTGTGGTGGTCTATTCGGGGCTAGAGCTAACCCACATCTGCCAAATATGCCCCCATCCTGTTTGTATGTAATGTGCATGAGTACAAGACAGGTAAGTAGATATAAATATGACTCTCCTACCTGCAGATGTAGTTGGTCTTGCAGGAACCCTGCAGCTCCAGACAATTGGGTTTCTGCTTCTCGTCGTAGGAACACACGGGCACGATGGTCTGGCGCCTCCGCTCCGAGCACGCCGATTGGTCGCCTGGTGGGCATGAGCAGAAGAGCATGCCGTAGCTGTGTTTTGGAGGTACCTGGAAGACATGAATATCAATGATCAGTCAAACATACTGTATACTGTATGACAATATATAAACAATATATTTTGTAAGGAATCCATTTTCATTCCGAAAAACAACAAGCCCCAGACAAACAGTGGACAAAAATGACTTGACTGGAAAATATAGCATGTGATCCCAAAGTAAGGCCACTGGGGCCTCATAAGACGGAGTTACATAAAGCCACCAACGTGCAGGTTAGGGTTAGAGGGCTAAGTTTCAAGCAGTAATAATGTCTTGCCTTGTCTAAGATAGATTCTACACATACTTAACCTCTGATTGGCTGATAGGGTCACTGTACCTTGTTGTAACATCTGATTTGTTGATAGGGTCACCGTGCCTTGTCGTAACATCTGATTGACTGATAGGGTCACTGTACCTTGTCGTAACATCTGATTGACTGATAGGGTCACTGTACCTTGTCGTAACATCTGATTGGCTGTAGGGTCACCGTGCCTTGTCGTAACATCTGATTGACTGATAGGGTCACTGTACCTTGTCGTAACATCTGATTGGCTGTAGGGTCACTGTGCCTTGTCGTAACATCTGATTGACTGATAGGGTCACCGTGCCTTGTCGTAACATCTGATTGACTGATAGGGCCACTGTACCTTGTCGTAACATCTGATTGACTGATAGGGCCACTGTACCTTGTCGTAACATCTGATTGACTGATAGGGCCACTGTACCTTGTCGTAACATCTGATTGGCTGTAGGGTCACCGTGCCTTGTCGTAACATCTGATTGACTGATAGGGTCACTGTACCTTGTCGTAACATCTGATTGGCTGTAGGGTCACCGTGCCTTGTTGTAACATCTGATTGACTGATAGGGTCACTGTACCTTGTCGTAACATCTGATTGACTGATAGGGTCACCGTGCCTTGTCGTAACATCTGATTGACTGATAGGGTCACTGTACCTTGTCGTAACATCTGATTGGCTGTAGGGTCACCGTACCTTGTCGAAGAACTGTCGCAGGGCCTTGTGGCACTTCCTCTTGTTGCAGATCTCTGCACTGGACACCCGGCTGGTGCAGGGGCTGATATAGGCCGATCTGTACTTCTTACACGTGTCGTTCAGGTTGCACGCCTTGGCTGCGTTCAGGCAGTTGTTCTCCCGGGTCACGGCCGGCTCACCTGCAAGGCGGGGTGGAAGAACCCAGTTAACCCACAGTTAAAGTGAATTCAAACTGTATTCATAGAGTTTAGACATTTCATACCACCAAAGGAGAAGCAGGAGGGGAAGAAGGAGAAAGAGGAGTGGGAGGAAGAGGAGAAAGGAGGTGGAGGAGGAGGAGGAGGAGAGGAAAGACCAGGGGAATATGATATGCATATCATATTTATTGTCTGTAAAGCAGAACAGAAATTAGCATGGGAAAACAAAGCCAATTGTATGTGTTAGTCAACAAGGCTGTTAGGGATGATAGCTGCCTGATATTATCTCCACCACCGGTCTCATCACTGATCGATGTCCACCGAGGAACACATCAGTGTGAAACTGATTCATGTCTGTTTATGTGTTAATGTATGCCTGTGTGTGTGTGTGTGTGTGTGTGTGTGTGTGTGTGTGTGTGTGTGTGTGAGAGAGTGTGTGTCTGTGTGTGTGTGTGTGTGTGTGAGAGTGTGTGTGCGTGCCTGTGTGTGTGTTTTATGTCGGTGATGTTAATGTGGATTTATGGATATGCTTTCCGGTTTCCCCTCGTGTGACGTGAGTTAGTGTGTGTGTGTGTGTGTGTGTGTGTGTGTGTGTGTGGTGTGTATGCAAAGTAGGAATACAAGACCCCATTTGCAATGTTGCTTTATGTTTGGCCTATATCGTAATGATGAGCCTTGTCTACATGTGTGTGTGTGTGTGTGTGTGTGTGTGTGTGTGTGTGTGTGTGTGTGTGTGTGTGAGAGAGAGAGAGAGTGTGTGTGTGTGTGTGTGTGTGTGTTTATACATTTGTGTGTGTGTGACAAAGAGAGAGAGAGGGAGAGTGTGTGTGTCATTGTGAATGTGTGTGCATGTTTGTGTGCGTGTTTGTGTGCGTGTCTGTGTGTGTGTGTGTGTGTATGTGTGTGCATACATGTGTTGGATATAGTGGTCTCCTGCGCGGTGTCTTGCTGTTCCGTTCAAAGATCCCTCATTAATGAACATCTCCAAGAATCTTTTGTTTTTGTAGATTTTGTAAAAATGGAGCGAAAACTAAATATGATTTCTTTAACGAGATCCAATTAAAATTGGAAGAGGTCATCTTAATGAACAGACAAATGGAAATTATGGCAGATGCATTGGCACTGAGCATGTGTGTGTGTGTGTGTGTGTGGTGTGTGTGTGTGTGTATGCATGCATGTATGTTTGTGCGTGTGTCAGTGTGTGTGTGTGTGTGTGTGGGGGGGGGTGTGGGGGGACAGAGAAAGAGAAGCAGAGAAAGAATGAGAGAGACAACTCAAGAATGTGGTATTAATAGGATCCAACATTCAGAGGGGCGGGGCTAAGTGCATTATGTATAGCCCCCGCTAGAGTGATTGAGAGACGGAGCAGAGGGAAGGTCTAGAGAAAGTGAGACAGGCAGACATAAAAAAAGAAAAAGTGAGCAGGGTAGGCTTTAATCGTCCAGGGAGTGAAAGCGTATTGGCAAGGGAGAGAGAATGTTGTTTGTTCTGAGATGTGCGGAAGAGACTAGATTTACACTCAATTAAAAGCAGGGAATTATTCCAATGGCTTCTTGAAATTGCCACTTGAATCACTTGAAGTGGATTCACTCAATCAGCCCAGCGTTGCTCTCATTCCATCTCATCGCATCCATCCTGCTGGTTTACCCTCACCTGACACTTCACCCTGCCTCTGACACACTCCTCTCTCAATGCTGATTCTCAGGTGTGCTCTCTAGCCAAAATCTGCAGACACTTATGTAAGAATAATAATAATATTAATTCTATATATTTTTTATATGCAGTATAAAACAATTTCATAAAAACACAAGAAACATACATTAACCACATTTAACACAGATACATTTACAAATCTATCTTAAGATATATTGTTTCACATATACTGTATGTTTCACAATAAATCCGCTCCCCTTACATAACACCCCATGTTGCAGCTGACTGAACTCAATCAGTCAATCAATCACTCCTGCCTGCTGCATGCCTGTCTGTCTCTCTGTCTGACTGACTGACTGTATTTTGGGCATCATATTTAAAACCTCACATTCCATATCGTCGTCACCAACTTACTAAAATGTGCCAGCCCTGCTGCCATCTACTGCACATGCAATGTGTGTCTGTGTGTGTATGTGTGAGTGTGTGCTTGTGTGCTTACTTGAGTGTTTGTTTGACTACTATTGTGCGTTTATGATTCATGTAAATAGACATGATCACTAGTGTACCCAGCCAATGTTGGCCTGTGTTTCATCTCACAAATCAGATTTTAGATGAATAATCAAATAGCCAATTGCGTAATTGACTAACAGCAAACACAAACTTGGCCAGTAGGCTACTAGTAAACATAGAATCAGAATCAGAATCAGAATCTGAATGAGCTTTATTGGCCTTCATTTTCACAAACAAGGAATGTGCTATTGTGACATAGAGTAATAGTAAAAAAATATGGGGGGTTGGAGTCAGTGGGGTTAAACATTAATATAACGTGTAGTGTAGTGTCCATAGGGGATGGGAATTGGTGGGGAGCTAAACAACATTCTTAGAAAAAGTGTGTAAAGGTAAAGAAATGTACAAAATCCCCATCTGAAAGCCAGTGCTGGGAAAGTTCACTTTCTACATGAACTAGTTCAAAGTTCAGTTCACACATTTTTAAATGAACTAGTTCAGTTCATAGTTCATAATTCAAAATTTTTAACTAAGTTCACAGTTCCAAAAATGAACTAGTTCATAGTTCATTTTTTCAATATGTTGCTGCGAGCTATTATTTTTCAAAATTATTGCCACAGCCCATATAGAACCACAGACAGCAATTATTTTATCAGTTTTAACACTGAAACTATGCGTCAGATTTTATCTTCATATCCAATTTTGAATCCTTATCCAACCAGGGTTTACATTAACATTGAGGGGACAGCATTTCCCCATTGTTGCTTTAACGCTTTGTTTTGATGACGCATGCGGCAGTGAGACACCGGTGGCTGGTGTTGCCAGATTGGGTGTTTTTCCCCTACATATTAAGGCCTGTTTACGGTGTGTTTTAGCCGGGTTTTCGCCTGGAAGGCTCTATAGAAATCTGGCACCCTATTGAACGAAGTTAAACTGAGAGAGCGTGCGTTCACAGACACCAGAATGAACGCGTTCACAGTAACGTTCATCAGGCAGTAATACAGTACGTTCAGTTCACGTTCGCCCAAAATATGAACGAGTTCATGAACTATCGTTCAATGAACGCGTTCAGGCACAACACTGCTGAAAGCTTTATTCACCTGTATCAGAAGTTCTGCTAGAACATAGTCGGACTGCTGGATCAGACGTTTTTCTATAACATAGTAGGACTGCTGGATCAGAAGTTTTTCTATAACATAGCCGGACAACCAGATCCCAGACTAGCCCGCAATGAACTGCTAGCCCACCATGATGGATACGCTGCTTGACTGATAACTCCAAGAGCCTTATTCTCTTCCTGGACAGCCAATCAGGCGTTGAGCCATCCGTCAATCAATCTGTTCATCTGTCCACCTATCTACCCATCCATCCATTTATCCATCCATCGTGTTCATGATACAACCCACTAGAGAACAAACTGCTTGCTGACATACCTTGCAAAAGAGAATGTATTTTCCTCTAAAAAACACACACAGACAAGATGAATACAGTAATAGGGAATGTTCTTATCTTGGAGCCCATTAGTGTGTGTGTGGGCAGCATGTGAACATACTGGACCTCGACACGTCTTGAGGATCAACATGTTGGGAGGCCAATGATTTCCTATGACCAAGGTCAATGGATTGACCTCCAGACGGCAAATTCAGTTGACAGACAGAGAGACGGATGGATGGGCATGTACCCCGACAGTCAGACAGACAGATGGACAGACGAACAGATGGGCAGGCAGACGGACAGACAGACAGAGAGACAGGCAGACAAACAGACAGCAAGCCCCTTCCCTGTCTCCATAGACCACGCCCCATTGTGTGTGTATGGCCATGGTGGGGTGCACTGAGTGTGGGTGTGGGGTTGTCTGTGTGTGTGTGGGGGGGGAGGGGGGGTTGTCTCTGTGTGTGTGTGTGTGTGTGTGTGGCTGATAGACGACACTGCAGAGAGAACCTGCACGCACGCACACACACAAACACACACACACACACACACTACAGCGCCCCCAGTGTTCAGCACATGCATCTGCTGAACTCCCAGTGCACTCCTGGCAGATGGCACTGTCTCTCAGACACACACACACACACACACACACACACACACACACACACACACACACACACACACACACACACACACACACACACACACACACACACACACACACACACACACACACACAGACACACACACTCTGACAGGGCCCACACAGGGCCGGGCCCGGGCCATCTGGAGGCCTGGTGGGGGGAACCAGGCCCCCCCAGTGGCTCATGTTTCCGATTCGTCCTCAAATTGATTATCATGTCGCCTGCTTCCTCCACGTCCAACTCCCCCCCACACGACACCCGGCCCAGCCTCGCTCTCCCCCACCTCATTTCCATTCCCATGGGGGGCGGTGTGGGGTCGAGTCGTGACCTTCTTCATGCACTGAGCTGAGAAGCCCCTGCCCTCACACCTCATTGTACCGTTTGGTGACATTTCGTGACTCTTCACTGTTTTGCTACTGGTTTCTTTTCTCTCAATCTTTTTTCTGTTTCATCAAATGTCGTATCCCTTTTCTGTCTTAAATCATCTTCGCTTTCACGATGATGTGCGTTTTTTAGATTAATAAACGCAAAAACCCAAATGCTCAGAAAGGCATGCTGTTTCCAAACTATTTTCGTTTGGCATTATCAACGCAAATGCACACACACACAAACAAACACACACACACACACACACACACACAAACAAACACACACACACACACACACACAAACACACACACACACACACACACACACAAACACACATAGGACATGCACACATACACACTTAAAACACACGCACACACACTATCAATATTCTAAGCATAACGCCAACATCATCTATTGACCGCTGTCAGATTTCTTCAATACAGTGGATTGGCTCTATATGTTTACTGTAGTGCAGCCCTAATCAACCCAATGGATGGCTCTGCTACGCTCTCTTACAGTAATTATGTCCTCCATTTTGTCCCAGCCATCATTCCTCGTGGATGAACAGCGATTAACTGACATATGCAGAGGAATGATTACACTGTAAAAAGCAAAAGGGTCGATGACCCAGCAACCTATTAAGGACATGTGATAAAATATAATAATAAAAAACGATTCAAATATACGATTATGCTCAACGATGCAAGACGGCGTTTAGGTCATAGCTGTTGATATGGGGTTGAGGGAGGGGATTATAACGCATTCTTCTTCTTCTTCTTCTTCTTCTTCTTATTATTATTATTATAATTATTAATTGCGTTTACACAGTGTGTGTGTGTGTGTGCGTGTGTGTGTGTGTGTGTGTGTGTTTGCATGGCATATGACACCACATCCACCACCAGTGTGTAGCACCCACCTGGGTGATGCATGGCAGCCAGTATGTGGCACATGAGAAATGATATGAGCCAATCAGAGACCATGGAATGATCAGGTGGCCATGTTGGAAGATGAGCCACTGTGGGAATTTGGCCAGGACACCAGGGTTACTGTTGCGATGAGTGCCATGGGATCTTTAGTGACCACAGGAAGTCAGGTTTAACATCTCATCCGAAAAACAGAGCTCTTCCTGGGGCATTGGAGATATTATGTAGGCCAGAGGGATGAGCACCCCCTACTGGCCCTTCAACACCTCTACCATCAAGTGAGGTGAGTGTGGCTGTAGTGTAAAATTAGCTTAAGCATACACTATATGGCCAAACGTCAGTGGACACCTGACCATCACACCTATATGAGCTTGTTGGACATCCCATTTTAAAACCACAGGCATTAATATGGAGTTGGACCTCCATTTGTGGCTATGACAGCTGCCACTCTTCTGGGAAGGCTTTCCACAAGATTTTGGAGTGTGCCTGTGGGAATTTGTGCCCATTCAGCCAAGAGCATTTGTGAGGTCAGGCACTGATGTTGGACAAGAAGGCCTGGCTTGCAATCGGCTTTCTAATTCCTCCCAAAGGTGTTCAATGTGGTTGAGGTCAGGGCTCGGTGCAGGCCAATCGAGTTCCTCCACACCAAACTCGTCTAACCATGTCTTTATGGACCTTGCTTTGTGCACAGGAGCACAGTCATGCTGGCACTTCACACCGCCCTCTCTCACCTGGAAGGGAAGAACTGTTGTGTGAGAATGCTGTTTGTGGACTTCAACTCAGCGTTCAACACGATAGTTCCTGCCAAGCTCGACACCAAGCTCAGGGGTCTAGGCCTGCACCCGACCATGTGCAGCTGGATACTGGACTTCCTGTTGGGCCGCCGTCAGGTGGTGAGGATGGGCAGCACCACCTCAGAGCCGCTGACCCTCAACACTGGAGCCCCTCAGGGATTTGTGTTGAGCCCTCTCCTCTACTCCCTGTACACCCACGACTGCATGGCTATGCACAGCTCCAACGTCATCATCAAGTTTGCTGACGACACGACAGTGTTGGGTCTGATCGCCGACGACGACGAGACAGCCTACAGGGAGGAGGTCGGATCACTGGCACAGTGGTGCCAAGAAAACAATCTCGCCCTCAACGTCAAGAAGACCAAGGAGCTGATCGTGGACTACAGGAAGCGGAGAGGAGAGCACGCCCCCATCTCCATCGACGGGGCTGCAGTAGAGAGGGTCAGCAGCTTCAAGTTCCTCGGCGTGCACATCTCCGAGGACCTCACATGGACCACGCACACCACACACGTGGTGAAAAAGGCCCAACAACGCATGTATTTCCTCAGGCGACTGAGGAAAATGTGCCCCCGCATCCTCAGAACATTCTACTGCAGTACCATCGAGAGTGTTCTCACAGGATGCATCACCGTCTGGTACGGGAACTGCACCGCACTGGAGCGTAGAACACTACAGAGGGTGGTGCGGACGGCCCAGTCATCGTTGGAGGTGAGCTTCCCTCCCTCCTGGATATATACACCAGGCGGTGCGTGGCCAAGGCCAAACGGATTATTAAAGACAATAACCACCCCAGCCACGAACTGTACACACTTCTACCGTCAGGCAGGCGATACCGCAGTATCAAGTGAGCAGACTCAGAGACAGCTTCCACAGTCAGGCCATCAGGCTGCTGAACAAGTGCTAGTGCTAGCTCTGGTGTGCTAGTGCTAAGTGTTACTGCTAGTGCTACTGCTTAGTGCTAGTCCTGGTGCTAAGTGTTAGTGTTACTGCTGGTGCAAGTGCTGGTAGTAGTGCTAAATGTTGGTGCCGGTGCTACTGCTAGTGCTAGTCCGGGTGCTAATTGCTGGTGCTAGTGTTGTTCTAGTGTGACTGTCTGAGGAAGCATTCTGCGACATTCTGTGAATGTCAAAATTGTATATTTTATTACATTGATTTATATTTGTATTGCTCCCCTTAATATTTTTTGTATACTTTATTTTATCTTATACAGTTTTCTTTTGTTTCGATTTTTTGTAACTTTAATATAGTTTCTATTCTATTTTTATTTCTATTTGTATTCTTTTATAACTGCAGTCGGATGTCGGGCGTTTTGCACATAAGATTTTCACTCACTGCTTATACTTGTGTAAACTGTGAAGTGACAATACAATTCTTGAAACTTGAACAGCAAAGGGCCTTCCCCAAACTGTTGCCACAAAGTTGGAAGCGCCCAATTGGCCAAGATGTCTTCATATCCTATAGCATTAAGCATACCCTTCACTTGAACTAAGGGGCCTAGCCCAAACCCTGAGAAACAGCCCCAGACCATTATCCCTCCTCCACCAAACTTTGCAGTAGGCACTATGCATTCCGGAAGGTAACGTTCTCCTGGCATCCGCCAGAACCCAGATTCGTCCATCAGACTGCCAGATGTGAAGCGTGATTCATCACTCAGAAGAACACATTTCCACTGCTCCAGAGTCCAGTTGCTGCGCGCTTTACACCACTCCAATCGGCCATGGAAACCCATTCCATGAAGCTCCCGACGCACAGTTCTTGTGCTGATGGTGCTTCCAGAGGCAGTTTGGTACAGCAGATGACAGGCGATTTTTACACGATACGCGCTTCAGCACTTCACAATAATAGCACTTCCGGTTGACCGGGGCACATCTAGTAGGGCAGAAATTTCACAAACTGACTTGTGGCAAAGATGGCATCCTATGACAGTGGATTCTGGAAGTTCTGGAATTCAGAATTGTAAATGTTTGTCTGTGGAGATTTCATGACTATGTGCTTGATGTTATGCACCTGTTAGCAATGGGTGTGGCTGAAACACCTGAACTCAATAATTAGTAGGGGTGTCCACTGACTTTTGGCCATATAGTGTATGTTAAATAAACCTTCAGCGTTTAAGACGTATATACATTTACATTTAGGGCATTTGGCAGAGTATATAAATGTTGAACAGCTGAATTCAAGTTCAATTCACTATTTCAACAGATTAAAACGTTTAAGAGTTCAACAAATAGTTGAAATACAGTTGAAACTTACGCCTAATCTTTTTATATTGTGATAGGCCTATTAGGATGATAAGTAGGCCTATTAGTGTGATTAGTATTATACGTACTAGTAGATACATAGTATTATGGTTGTATGGGTAAGTTCTACAATAAGTTGTAATATTAGTATGATACAGTATTAGTACAATACATAGTAGTATTGGCATTATGATTATGAGACAGGTATTATTATGGTAAAAACAAGGTCATCTTTTACCTTCTTTTCACCCAGCTTTCATATTCCATATTGTTAAACAAAATATATCGTTTTAAGTACAGTATCAGTACAACACATTACAATTGGTATGATTATTATTAGTATGACGGTGATATCGCTGTAGTGCTGTAGAAGAGTCTTGTAATCGGTGCACACCGCCTTGGCATCGTTGCTTATGCCAACAGCTCCTGTTAACTCTGCTATCTTATTTAAACATAATTCTAATTGTGTCTGGGCTTCACTGTGACAGAGTCTTTGTCTGCTATATCTTGTCATTTGCTCATCCTGGCTCTGTCAACCCAAAATAAAGAGGGAGGAATAAAAATGGAAACAGTTGGATCAGTTCATTATGACAACTAGTTTTCATGGCCTTCATATCTTGATGTTTATGGAATAAAAATGTGAAACATCCCGTAAATAGTGTATGAATATAAGTGTCGAGACTCACATGTGAAATACGTATTTGTGTAATTGTCAACCTTTAGCATAAACAAATGTTGACGTTAACGTTGAACCATGATGAGACATGAAGCTTCCTTACAACTTTGCAACGTCGTCAGCCAAACACAAACTCTTCTTATTCTATAAACTTTCAGACTTTTTTATTTGTTGTGTAGACGCTGTGCATTGCGACTTTGAGATATGACCTTGTGGTGAGAGTCCGATACACAAATCTATCAAAGTAAACAATCCGGTGTGTTGGGCTTTATGTATCGGGTGCCCTTGCTCTTTTGTGTCTGCCTCTCTCTCTCTATCTCACTATGGCTCTCTATCTCTCTCTCTCTTGATTATCAGTGGTGAGCTACATTCCCATCCACTTTAATGGGCTCCTGGTCTCAAAGTGCGAAACAAGCAGAAATAGAAGGAAGAGGATGAGGAAGACGAGGAAGAGGAGGAGAGCAGGCAGACTAACGGTTCCTTCATCTCTTTTTTACTTCTTTTCCTTTCTGTTTTTCTTTCTCTCCTCCCTTTTTCACCTTTAAACCGCTCTTTTGCCGTTTCTCTCGGCACTCACACACACGCACACGCACACACACACACGCACGCACGCACGCACGCACGCACGCACGCACGCACGCACGCACGCACGCACGCACGCACACACACACACACACACACACACACACACACACTCCCTCTGTGGTTAATAATCGTCCTGTTCGGTGGTTTTCGGTGACTGGTGTCCCAGTGCAATAATACATGGCACTCGGTGCAGCACACAAAAAAACATAACTCACAGTTCCTAGTAATTGATCCCAATAGTGCTCTACGCTCTCTCTCTCTAGCCCTTTCTCTGTCTATCTCCCTCTACCATCGCCCCTCATTTTATTTCCTTCTGTGGGTCTACACCACGTTGCCCTCCATCACCTCTTGCTCACCTCTCTCCATGTTTCAATCACGTTTATTGGGATTTATTGAGACAACGTCCAAAAGAAAGCTAGCAAAGACAAACATGTATGGCTTCTCTGTTACCCCCATTGCCTTTTCCAATCCTATTCCTCTCTCTCTCTCTCTCTTCTCTCTCTCTCCTCTCTCTCTCTCTCTCTCTCTCTCTCTCTCTCTCTCTCTCTCCAATTCCCACTCAGATTTATATGTAAATCCATGTCTTCTGCACTCACAGAAGTGAAATTATTTTGTCCTAGTTCGTTCCTGACCTATGACCCAGATGACCACACACGCACGCACACACACACTATGATTCACCATGGAAACCACTGGAAAGAGAGGTCAAGTAGACACATACTTGACACTACCAACGCGGTGGGGTGGATTTTATCTGCTGAGATGGTGTCCAAATAAAGAGAAAGTTACAAGAGAACGGTGTGTGTGTGTGTGTGTGTGTGTGTGAGTGTGTGTGCGTGTGTGTATGTGTGTGTGTGTGTGTGTGTGTGTGTGTGTTTGTGTGTGTGTGTGTGTGTGTGTGTGTGTTGAAGAAGAAGGAGGAAGCAGTGATAATGACACAAGGTGAGGAAAAGGTAGAATGGCTGTGGCTCCGCACCCCCGACCCCAGTGAGACCTTGACCTCTCATGACCCAGAGAGATCTGAGATACACTGTATATGACTCAATAACCTCACCCCCCCCAACCCCAACAACAACAACAACAACAACAATAACTACAACAACAGTAAGTAGCCAGTATCAGTGGCTCTGATGCTTCTCAAATGGTGGGGGGGCTGTTGATTATGTAGTCTATCTATAGTATATGACATACAGCAGGGCTGAACCAATGGAATGCTTAAAAAATCATATTGCGATTATTTTGACAGATATTGTGATTGCAATATGATTCACTATTTATTGAGAATTCAAATTGTTTGCATAATTTGCACTGAAAAATACCCAGCATGATTTGACATTTCTTTGTTGCAGTCTGCACCAAAACAAACATGTTCTCTTACATCCGGAGAAAAGAAAAGTCTGTAGTCTGTAGAGAGGGCATCTCTGCAGCACTAAAGTGCTTCGTTTATAATGCTTTTGTAAATGTACACACATTTTACCCTTATCAAAAAAATTGCAGCTCCTGCGGTTAGGCTATTGCCCTCAGCCATACTGCCATTTCCATGATATTTCGATGAATTGTTCAGCCCTACCTGCCACTATTGCATTGTCCGGTGGAACCATATCCATATCCATATATTCCCCACCTGTTATATGGTATATTTCCTCCATTCATATGCAGTATATTTTCTACTCCCTCCAGCACTTCTCCATCTACTCTCCCCCCCCCGCTCTCTGAACATCAAAACGGGTCTGCTATGGAGATGGATGTGAGCATCCGACAAGCCAATAGTGGCTTTATGGGTTTGTGTGTCGAGCGCATATCCTGAGCTGGAGTATATCCTGGAAGACATGGCAGGTTGAATACATTGCACGTCTCACGCCTCCTATGTTTGTATTTGTTTGTGCGTGTGTGTGTGTTTGTGTTTGTGTTTGTGCATGTGCGTGTGTGTTTGTGTGTGTGTGTGTGTGTGTGTCCAGGTGATTTAGCTCACCGGGGCGGCAATGTGTTGTTATGCCGCAAAGGAAGGAACGTAAAGGGAGCAAGTGGGAGCTATTGTTCCCTTTAATTAGTCTTGTTGGTGCCATTTAAAAAGCACCTGTGTGTGTGTGCATGTTTGTGTGTGTACATATGTGTGTGTGAGTGAGTGAGTGTGTGTGCATCTCAGCATGTATGTGTGTGTGTGTGCATGTGTGCCTGTTAGGGTGCGTGTGTGCATGTACGTGTGTGTGTGTGTGTGTGTGTGTGTGTGTGTGTGTGTGTGTGTGTGTGTGTGTGTGTGTGTGTTGTAAAGTGACAGCCCGAGCATGGACACGAAAACACTCAAGAAATACAGACGGATACTCTGGCAGACACTGTCAGCAAGCAGCTAACTGGCAACCTAGGGGCCTTGCACTTAACAAGGGGCCCTTGCCTTGACAGACAGACAGACAGAGAGGTCCAGCAATGGAAATAAGCAGGAAAAAAACACAATTTCCCATTTCTCACCCTCCTCCGTCACCTGACCGGCCCAACCGGCACATATTTCTTTCCTCTTTCTCTTAACACCAGAAGGAGGGGAACCGTGTACATCGCTCGCTTTGTGTCAGGTGCTGATGGTTGCTGAAAGCAATCTGGCAACGCAGGGCTCTGAGATCGAGCGTCAGACAAGCTGCTGTAGTCCACTGGTGAAGCAGCCTTGCAGCACGCAGGCTCACATGCCACGAGGGCTGAGGACGGATGAATCAAATAGATCTTCAGCCAGTCAAGCAGACAACAAGCCTCACACCTGATTTTTAATAGTGTGGACAAACAAAACTGTATTGTACTGCTTGTTGTAGTTTGTTGGCCAGACGTGCACATACCTGCAGTTTCAAACCTAAATATTAGGTTTGAAACTGCAGGTATGTGCACGTCGTTTTGTATACATATTACTGAGACATATATTATATGTCTCAGTAATATGTATACAAAACGATGAGAAGTAATAAAGTATTAGTCGTACATAAATACACACAGTCTTCCAAACTCTTGTCAATGTATCTATATTGTTCCTGTATGACATTACATCTAATGTTACCTATTCATGTTCATTTTTAGATTGCACTTCTTTTCAATGCTAGTTAGGATGAGGTGCTGATCCGTACAAGAGGCCTCGAACCCAGGATTTCATTTGAGCTTGGAGTCATCCTACTGACTAGGAGGATGTCCTTCCTAGATCCTTCCTACTTTGGATATCCTTTTCAACTTCATTGATCTCCCAATACCAATAATCCCAAGTGTATTATGATTAGGATCATCTGTGCAACAATGTTGTACATAAAAGCTTGTTATCAACAAGGGTTGTGGTGTAATAGTTAGCGTGCCATCTGTCTGTCTCTCTGACTGTCTGTATAATTCATAGCACTGCTATTGTGTCCACTCTGTTAACCTATCACCAATCACCACAAAGACCACCACAAAGTTTTCTGCCTTACAAGGCTTCTCACCTCGGACAGTTTTACTTGTGGAGTTTTGTTGATTGGCCCAAGAGGTGTCATCTAATTCCTGTGTTGTTAAAGGCCTTTCAACTCTCTTTTTCACTCTCTCTTTTAACTTCGAACTTTGATTTAGGGACATACAAACCAGAAACAGCTTACACCGTGACTTACAACATGTCCACACCTGGTTTTTCCCAGCAAGGTTTTTCCTGAACAAAAGAAAAATACCGCTATAAAAACAATCATAGTTAGGGTCACTCAGAAAAGCTACATTTTAAACTATGAAACTGTCATAGCTTTTTTCTTTTCTTTTCTATTTTTGCTTTCTAAGACGTTCCAATCCAGGCAGATCCATGTGTGTGTGTGTGAACAGATCTAAGAGCCCAGTTGTATGAGGAGCCTGGGCAGCAACGAGGGGCCCCTGAGTGTGTGATGTTGTCCTGCTGGGGGTTTGTATGAGATGTTGTTTGTGTTTGTGTACGATCAACTCTGTTTTGACAAGAGTTTCCCCCGCTGTTCGTCTCCCCCTTGGTGGGCTGTCAACCGCCGCACTCTGCTGGCGTCTGGATTTCTGCACGGCCAGACAGACGGACGCACAGGCGCAACCCAGGAGGTCAAAGGTCGCTGACTCATGGGTTGACGCCAAGCCAGGGTGCTCCTTGGTCGGATCCTTTGAAGAGAGCATTTTGATTTGATGTTTTTATTGTCTATTGTGTTATCGTAAGTGTATGAATGGTATTATATGTTGTTTTGTGTTCCTGGTGTTGGTAAACCGCCTGCCTTGCGTTACCCCATGAGGGACCGTGAGGGAAATAGCGTATATTACGACCATTTTTACTAAGTTGGACCTCCGGAGCGCATACCACCTTGTGCGCATCCGAGAGGGGGATGAGTGGAAGACCGCCTTCAAGACCTCCCGGGGGCATTACGAGTATCTCGTGATGCCTTTCAGCCTCACCAACGCCCCCGCCGTCTTTCAGGCATTGATGAATGACGTGCTCAGTGACATGTTGGATGTATTTGTGGTCCTCTACCTTGACGACATCCTGGTGTTCTCCAGGAGCGCTGAGGAGCACGTCCAGCATGTGCGCATGGTCATCCAGCATCTCCTGGAGAACCGGCTGTTTCTCAAGGTGGAGAAATGCATCTTCCATTCTCCATCAGTGGAGTTCCTGGGGCTCATTGTGGAGGGAGGACTGATCCGACCAGACCCCCGCAAGATCAGGACAGTGGTCGATTGGCCCCAACCCTCTACCCGTAAGCAGCTACAGAGATTGCACCCCTGACGCACCTCACCTCCACGCTGCGTTCCTATCACTGGACAGGAGCAGCCAGCACCGCCTTCGCGGCACTAAAGGAGCGCTTTACCACCGCCCTGGTCCAACTCCATCCTGACCCATGCTTCGGATACCGGTATCGGCGCTGTTCTCTCCCAGCGGTCAGCGGAGGACCAAAAGTTGCATCCCTGTGCCTTTTTCTCCCGCCGGTTCTCACCGGCCGAGGAGAATTATGACATCGGTAACAGGGAGCTCCTGGCGGTAGTGGGGGCGTTTGAGAAGTGGCGTCACTGGTTGGAGGGTTCGGAGCACCCCACTCTGGTCTGGTCAGACCACAGGAATTTGACGTTCATTCGCACGGCGAGGCGTCTCAATTCCCGCCAGGCACGGTGGGCTCAGTTCCTGGAGAGGTTCGAGTTCACGCTCACGTTCCGACCAGGGTCCCGCAACGCGAAAGCGGATGCTCCATCCCGTCTCAACGAACCAGAAAGGAGCGCCCAGGAGCCTGAGCCCATTCTCCCTGCATCGTGCGTCATCAGGGTGGTCACGATGGACATTGAGGGGGTGGTCAAGGAGGCCCAACGCACCCAACCCGACCCAGGCAACGGGCCCCCCCGCCGGTTGTTTGTGTCCGACTCGGTTCGGTCCCGGGTGCTTCAGTGGGGTCATGCGAGCAGGGTGGCATGTCATCCGGGAGTCCACCGCACACACTCCTTCCTGGCTCGGCGGTTCTGGTGGCCGTCTCTGGGAGCTGACGTCCGGGAGTTCATCGCGGCCTGTGCAGTATGCTCCCGCAGCAAGGCTTCACACCAACCTCCAGCTGGACTCCTGCGTCCTCTTCCGGTTCCCAGCCGTTCATGGTCCCACATCGCCTTGGACTTCGTGACCGGTCTCCCCCCCTCCCGTGGGAACACAGTCATCCTTACCGTGGTTGATCGATTCTCCAAGGCGGTGCATCTGGCGGCACTCCCAAAGCTTCTATCCTCGGCGGAGACGGCTGAACTCCTCACTCAGCACGTTTATCGTCTCCACGGGCTCCCGAGCGATGTGGTGTCGGACCGTGGACCGCAGTTCACCTCCCAGGTCTGGCGGGCCTTCTGCAGGGGGATCGCCGCTACCATCAGCCTCTCCTCAGGATACCACCCGCAGACGAACGGCCAGGCTGAGCGCGCCAACCAGAGCCGTTGCGTCTCGGCTCTCCACCCTACCTCCTGGAGCGGAGACCTGCCCTGGGTTGAGTACGACAGTGCGTCTCAGGCTCCCCGCCTCCATGCGGGTCACCGGTTTTTTCATGTGTCCAGGGTTAAACCGGTCTCCTCCACCGCCTATTGGGCTTGAACTCTATCTACGCCTCCTCCTTTGCTGTGCGCCTGGGTCCCACCTCAACCCCCCCATAACAAATCGTTGCAAGTTGCATAGTTGCAATGCTAATAGAAGGAGTTTCATAATTGCCTGCATAATAGATGGGATAAGAGCAGAAGTGCCATTCTGAGCGCATTACCAATATCTAAGAACATACAATATGCTAAACAATGCTAAGTACTACTTAGAATGCCAAGACATAGAAACACGCAAGATAGTGCTAGGGTTAGGAGAGGGAGGCATGGGGTTATGCAGAGTCCAGGTGAACTCTGGACAGGTGGGTCTTGAGTCTCTTGTGGAAGCTGGTGAGTGACTCTGCAATCCTGACATCAGCCAGGAGCTCATTCCACTACTGTGGTGCCAGAAGAGCGATGTTTCCCTGTTCTTAGTGAAGGTGGTACCAGTCATCTAGCCGAAGTTGGAGAGCGGAGTGCTCAGACTGCATTGTGGGGTCTGACCAATGTTTGGAGGTAGGTAGGGGCAGTTCCGCTGACAGCCATGAAGGCCAGTACCAGTGTCTTGAATCTAATGCAAGCAATTATCGGGAGCCAGTGGAGGTCGTGGAAGAGGGAGGTTACATGGGAGAATTTTGGTAAGTTGAACACCAGGCACGCTGCTGCATTCTGGATGTGTTGTAAGGGTTTGATTGCGGAGGCAGAGAGTCCAGCCAGGAGAGAGTTGCAGTAGTTGAGGCGAGTGATGACGAGCGCTTGGACCAGGATATGTGCTGCTTCACGTGTGAGGAAGGGCTGGATCCTTTGGATGTTGTAGAGAGCAATTCTACAAGATCAGGCAACAGAGGTGACAACCTCAAGGTTCCTTGCAGTCGGTGAAGGGGAGACTTTGATTTCCACAATGGTGACAAGTGTGCAGTCATGAAGCCTGAGTGATGAGGGTCTAGCAGGTTGTTTTGAGAGAGATAGCAGGATAGTTGTGTGTGGCATACAGTATATATCCATGTGTGTGGGGGCACCATGTATCCAGAAGTACATTAATTATCTAAATATTATAAATGTGATAAATGCACATGTAAAGTGATCAATATGATCAATGAGACTGGTGTTGTTGGTTGAGAAGCCTGATGGCCTGGGGGAAAAATTGTTTTTGAGTCTGGTAGTCCGTGCCTGAATGCTCCGGTAACGTCTACCAGATGGCGCAGCATGAAATGTCCTCACCACCCTCTGGAGGGCCTTGTAATCAGCAGAAGAGCAGCTGCTGAACCACACAGTAGTGCAGCTAGAGAGGATGCTCTCTGGTGCACCTGTAAAAGTTAGAGAGTTTTTGCAGACATGCCAAACTTCTTGAGTCTCCTCAGAATGTAAAGGTGCTTTTGGACAGTTTTTACTGCCGAGTCTGCTTGCCTGGACCAGGTGAAATCATCTTTGATGAACACACAAAGGAATTTGAAGCAGGAGCCTTTTCACTCCAGCTCCAATGTGTATGGTAACATGACCCCCCCCTGTCGCTTCCTAAAGTCCATGATCATCTCCTTAGTCTTGCAGACGTTGAGGAAGAGGTTGTTGCCCTGACACCATGTTGCCAAGTCCCTGACCTCTTCTCTGTAGGTGTCATTGTTGGTGATGAGACCCAGGATGGTGGTTCGTCCGCAAGCTTAAGGATGGTGTTGGAGCTGTGTGTGTACAATGGCCGAGTCGGGTACCGTAGGGTCTAGGCAGGTCTCAGTAAACTCCATCCCGCAGCAGTTCGCAGTATCCCGCTGGAAGTTAATCCATGCGCATAGTTCGTCCATTTTATTGTCCAGGGATTGAACATTTGCAAGCAAGCTAAATGCATGGTAACGGTGGGTTGTGGCATCTCGTCCGAGATCGCCATAGAATGCCAGCACGTTTGCCTCTCTTGTTCCTTCTCCGGCGGTGTACTGGATGAGCGACCGTGCAATATGTGCAAAAATAGAAAGAATAAAAACAATAATCAACAAAAAACTACGTACTGAACACGGAGCCATTGTCAGTGCGACCGTCTTTTGGCGCACCAGAAGCGGCGACATGTGGGACTGGAAATTATTCAATCTCTGATACTCTGATTCTACAACATCAAATGTCACTTCAACAATTATTCTGCTGATCCTCTGTCTCTGTGGACTGTGTGTTTACATCATGGTATCGGATTGAATACACATGCAGACGAGAATAGACTAGTGTTCTGTTTACTTTTTCATTGATAAACACACAGGCATTATGATGATACCCACGGTCCTTCTAGAGATCCCTGTCTAATCAGTATGAGTACTGCAGATGAGCGTCTTGTGGAAACTGCTGCACTGCTAACGCCGTCTACCTGTTGCCTCATGAGGAAAGCCATTACAAATACACTGACACACACTCTAAATTTCATGATTCCTTGGATAGTTTAACTCTGCAGTTTAAATGTGTGACTCTGGGAAATCTGAACAAAAGATGTCTGACAGGTGGGTTGTATGTGTGTGTGTCTACTTATGCATGTGAGTGACACCTTGGATGCTTGTTAACTTGCAAAGAGTTACCTGCTTCTCCTCGCAGAGCAGAGGGTGCAGTGATGGATGATGCTGCTATCCGACACTTCATGTGAACACAGACCGGCGGGAGGGGGTATATGGTTTCAATTTAACATCCAGGAATGCCAAAGCCTGAGCGCCAACAAAAGATGGATGAGATCTCCTGTACTTCTCCAGGCAGGTTGAGAGCAGGCAGGCAGGGAATAAAACCAGCAGAGAAAAGAGGGATGGAGAGAGGAGGAGGTGGTGGAAGAGGAGAGGGAGGAGGGGTGGAGAGAGGAGGTGATGGAGGAGGAGGAGAGGGAGAATTGATGGAGAGAGGAGGTCGTGGAGGAGGAGGAGAGGGAAGAGGAGGAGAGGAAGTGAGTGCATGCAGAGTGCAGCCATATAAGGGAAGGAATAAGCACACAGGACCAGGATATGGATATTGTCCAGACCGCTGACAGCGGCAAAGAGAGAGAGAGAGAAAGAGAGAGAGAGAGAGAGAGAGAGAGAGAGAGAGAGAGAGAGAGAGAGAGAGAGAGAGAGAGAGAGAGAGAGAGAGAGAAATCAGGAGGATTCAGGGGCACATTCCTACACAATGGGAAAAAGTTGTATTTGGATGTGGATGAAAAGAGCCAACAATCCTTGAGCTGCTGCTTGTCTGAAGTGATTGTAAGTGTTGTTGACCTTACTGGGTGGGTAGGTTGACTTGCATGGTGCTGGTGGTGAGGGAGGATGGACTGCGGGGTGGGGGGCTGCTATGAGGTCATGACTAAATAAGAAGAGTTAACGATGACTTAATGATTTGACCGGCCTCTCCAGGCTCATTTAGCAGCCCATGACTTCCTCTGGCAGGCTCATTATTTGGCAACATGAGAACAATGGATCAGTGTCGTCGGACACACACTAATGCTCTGGCACACAGTCTCACTGAGGAGCTGTCTCACTGGTCTACTGTCTTACTATCTCACTGAGGAACTGTCTGACTGGGGAGCTGTCTCACTGGTCTACTGTCTTACTATTTCACTGAGTAACTGTCTGACTGGGGAACTGTCTCACTGTCTCACTGGAGAACTGTTTCACAGAGGAATGCTCTCACTGTCTTACTGGGGAACTGTCTCACTGTCTCACTGGAGAACTGTTTCACAGAGGAATGCTCTCACTGTCTCACTGTCTGACTTTTCTCTTTCCCACTGTCCAATTGTCTTACTGGGGAACTTTCTCACTGGGGAACAGCCTCACTGACTTACTGTGAAACTGTCTCACTGGGGAGCTGTCTTCCTGCAGAACTGTCTCACTGGAGAAATGTCTCACTGGATAGCTGTCTTAAAGGTCCTGTATGTAAGAATCATGAATCTGTTCAGGGACTACATGTAGGATTTTACAGCACAAATCACTTTAAATTGCCAGTTTGTGTGCAGGTTGTGGTTGAAGTTAAAACATGAGAGCTTCCCCGACTCTCTCTGTTGTAGAACAGCTTTTGGGTGATTTCTCTTATATTTGAGTCGGGTCGGATTTCGCGGGAAAAATGAATGAAGTGACATGTAAGTGTTGATCATAAAAAAATATACAGTATATATTTCATAGCTTTTTTAAATGTGCACAAGGTTTTATTATGATTAGAACTAACATTAGTTTCTGATTGTTATTGTCTCAACCCATGGAGCTCAGAATGCACTGATTCTTACATATAGTAGCTTTAAGATTACATTTTAATCTTGTGATGGGGTAAATTTAGAGATATTTTGCAATGAATACTAACGAAAACTGAAAATACTTGACTTGACTTTTAAAACTATTACTAACTATAATGACTTTTAAAACTTGTTTGTTCAACGTTTTCCTTGTTTTTTCCCGCTAGAAACTATCAAAGCACTGTCATGTGTCCTAGAGCCAATTGTTATTCCAATAACAAGACTCTTCCACTCTCTCAACTCCCGTGTCAATTTCACATCAGTTCAATAACTGTGATTGTCGATACTTCACAAACATTGTGGGCTCAAACATGGATGACGTATGTATGTCTGTCAGTCTCTGTCTCGCTCAAATGTTGTTCCTGTCTTTCTCCTCTCTCCTCTCTGCCTCTCTTTGTTAGTTCAATAACAACAACAACAACAACAACAATAACAATAATAATAATAATAATTAATAAACAGCCTGTTGATTGGCAAAAAAGTTCAGGAGCCAAGCCCCAATCAAGGCACTGTTAAAGTCTGGCTGGCCATTTAGGTCTGCTCCCCCCCCCCCCCTGAATTGCGTCTAAAAGGTAAGTTCACTTCGCCTGCCGTCTGCAACTATGCCTATATTGGCATTTTGTGCTTAAGTAACAAAAAGCAGGATGGAAAAAAGTAGCCACTGAAGAAATGAGAAATGAGAGGCGGCCTCCAGTGTTTCAGCCGTCCATTTGGCCGATCGACGCGCAGTCCATGATGCACCACAGAGCCTTGAGTTATTTCACAGCATCAGGTTAGGCCGTGCTTTCTTCCTATTAGGGTGAGGTGGGGATGAGTGGGGGGCTGGTTAAGATAAAGAGCAGAGGGGAACGGGGGGGGGGGGGGGGGGGGGGGCGCGCGTCGCTGGACCGCAATACACAACCTTTTAACGCAAAGTGCTTGTTACTGAAGTCAGTCTGTGTGTGTGTGAGAGAGAGAGGGGGGGGTTGTGTGTGTGTGTGTTTATGTGTGTGTGTTTGTGTGTGTGTGTGCATGCGCATATGTGTGTGTGTGTTTGAGAGTGGGGGTTGTGTGTGTGTGTGTGTGTGTGTGTGTGAAAGAGAGGGGGTTGTCTGTGAGTGTGAGTGTGTGTGTGTGTGTGTGTGTGTGTGTGTGTGTGTGTATGTGTATGTGTGTGTGTGTGTGTGTGAGGGGGGCTTGTGAAGGTACTCTGGCGTCAAGGCACCATGATAATGCTAGTAGTGCCTCCTAAACAAAAGTCTTACTGGACTAAACATAATAACTTTGATTCGTAGTTGAAATTAGGAGCAACTTTTTATGTGTTCTTCTGTTTTTAATTGCCTGGGTCAATGCATGCCAGTTGCCTTGTCGTCAGGGTATCTGTATGTGTGTTGAGATTTAAGGATTATCTCAACTATAAATTCCACTGCCGTGCGCAACCTCTTTCTCTTCTTCCTCGTTCACTTTACCACACTTTCACTGAAATATATTTTCAATCAGCTGTGTTTATGTGTGTACCCAGACATGCATACGCTTGCGTGCGCACACGCATGTACGCGCACGTGTGTGTGTGCACGGCTACACACGCTTGTGTGGTTAGTGAGTGTTTCCCAGATGCCTGACTGTGGTTTATGGATATTCATTACAGAACCATTACAGCAGAGGTTGCACAGGACGGTGTGTGTGTGTGTGCGTTTTATCTGCTAATGCATAAAACACAATAAAGCCACAATACATACACATATAGACACATCTTCTGTAACACACACACGCACACACACACACACACACGCACACGCACACACACACACAACACACACACACACACACACACACACTCGACATCAGTGGTGTGAAAGCATCTATCATCCAGCATGGCTGATGGACCAGATCGCTGAGTATGAGCTGATGTGAAACAAATCACTCACACACTCTCATATCTCCCATATCCCTGCACAATCGAATCACCGCCGCAGTCACACACAGCCAATCACACACAGCCACACACACAGCGCCGCACACACAGACGCCACTTGTGAGAGAGATTCACATGTAATTCACACTTTATTAAAAGCCAGAGGAACTCAACCATTGGCAAAACAAACCAAACAGATTGTGTGCGGCATTGTGTCCAGTGTTCGGATGAGACAAAGTTTCATTAAACTGGACATGCCCCCCCCCCAACCCCCGAAACCCCCTCTTCTCTGCCTCTGCTCTGTAATGAAGCAATCCCATATTCCCTACGCTGATCAATAGTATTGATCAGGATAGCCGATTGCACAATGCAATGCTAACCGTCACTTTCGTTGACATACTGACATACTGTTCATTTGTTCTCGCCTCATTCCATCTACTCACACCTGCCATATCCACAATCAGATGGATACAAATATGTATTTTGCAACAATAGCTATTTTTTTTAATAACTACAAGCGGAGTTGAAATACTTGAAATAAGTAATTGGCAAAGCATTTCATAGGAATCTTCAATGTTACTCTGGAAGCTCTGTAATGGACATGCCGACGAAGGCACAAGCATTACTCTTAAGTAAAATCCCCCCACATACACACTTAACACATACACACACACACACACACACACACACGGCACACACACACACACACGCACACACACACACACACACACACACAGACACACACACACACACACACACACACACAGAGACACACACTTCCCCGAAAGAGGAAGACATTAATTGGGTGATGCAGACTCTACTCTCATAAACTAGGTCTTGCGGATAAAATGCAAAGTGTATTCATGTGTTTTTGTGTTGTTGTTGTTGTTGTTGGTGTTACACACACACACCAGACAGTGTGTAGTTGTTGTCTTTCGTTTGGTTAACATGAAGGAGGCGATATCTAATGAAAGCACAGAGTAATGAGATGGCCAGTGTGTGTGTGTGTGTGTGTGTGTGTGTGTGTGTGTGCGTGTGTGTGTGTGTGTGTGTGTGTGTGTGTGTGTGTGTGCGTGTGTGCGCTTCTGTGTTTGTGTGTGTTTGTATTTGTCAGAGTTTAGGTCATTGGTTGCTGTCTGGATGTGCCTGAGGGATTATATAAACCAATCCGATGTAATGAACACACACACACACACACGCACACACACATGCACTCACACACACACACACACACACACACACACCACACACACACACACACACATCATAAACAGGTGCAAACAGGGGGTCCGTATAGACATTTAAATGATAATCATATCATATCACATTTACTGTCAGTGTTGAAGACTATGATTCATATTCATTTCATTCAGCACTTTCTATGAAAAAATTAACAAATTAAAAATAAGCAATTAGCAATTACTTCAGCTCTACTTCAAATGGTCTGCAGGTATTCACTTTATACCGTGCCAGAGACCGTGCTTTCTCTTCAGCGATGCAGATACTTGTCAGAGCAAACGGGAAAGTGCTGAATTTACATTTGCCGTCCCCCCAGTGTATTGAGAGTAGAGTAGTACAGAGTGCAGGTCTGTCTTGCGGTGGTGCAATCAAAGCCTTGGCTTGCTCTGCACGCTCACCACGTGATCTTCCTAAATCACAGGGTTGAATGACATGGACCCGGACCGGCTGGAGTCACAAACAACACATGGGATGAACAGGATCAGTGCTTTTCAACATGCAAGAGCTTCACATGAAGAGCACATCTTGTCCTTTCATTGATAATTTGTTGAGCTCCGTCACGTTATGACAAAGAATAGATGATTGTACTTATAAACTGTTTACACAGTAGCCCTGCTACACCTACAGAGAGAAAGAGATACAAGGGAGAGAGATAGAGAGAGAGAGAGAGAGAGACAGACAGACAGCGAGATAGAGAGAGAGAGAGAGAGGGAAAGAGAGAGAGAGAGAGAGAGAGAGAGAGAGAGAGAGAGAGAGAGAGAGAGAGAGAGAGAGAGAGAGAGGGAAAGAGAGAGAGAGAGAGAGAGAGAGAGAGAGAGAGAGAGAGAGAGAGAGAGAGAGAGAGAGAGAGGGAGAGGGAAAGAGAGATAGAGAGAGAGAGAGAGAGAGGATGGGGGAGATAGGCAGAAAGAGAGATAGAGGAGGGGGGAGAGGGAGATGCTAGAGAGAGGTAGAGAGTAGCAGGATATAACTCCTCAGGCTGGCCAGGAGATGTTTGGTTTGTGCTTCCCGCCAAGTGGGGTTTGTCGCCTGTCACTGTCGCTTGTATATTTAACTGGTGTTCTGCCGCCTGTAACAACCCTGTCTGGGATGTTTAAAGAATCCTTAGACCTTCAATCTCCACATCTTGAATGTGTGACACAGAACTACTCTGTACAATCTGTGTGTGTGTGTGTGTGTGTGTGTGTGTGTGTGTGTGTGTGTGTGTACAGGTCAACTTGTTTACATTCACTGATGACATATTTCTGCCAGAATCAACAGACACAGAATCTCTTATTTAGACGCTCAAACTTCATAGCACAACAACCACGCCAACCACAACACCCAGAAAATCCCTGTGAGTTGAAATGTTATGGTGATCATTAGGGACACAATGACACACACACACACACACACACACACACACACACACACACCACACACACACACACCACACACACACACACACACACACACACACACACACGTGTGTGTTTATGGACTTTATAACAGTATGACATGGCGGAATACGTGCACACTTTCCACTGTGTCTCTACAGTAAGGTGGAAAGGTCTATTATCGTTTATTGTCTTTGAATTGTATTGTATCATCAAGAAATACAAAGATATCACCTTATCGTGATACCCAGTTTTATGGCATGAATGAGAAGATGCCCTTAAAATGATCAAATATGAAGTTTGAAACATCAGGGAGAAGGGAAAATAGTTTTAGTCTGATACTATACTTGACATTTCCAGAGACTAGTGGCCCTCCGTTAGATTAGAATATTTAGAATGGCATTTTTATTTCATAAAGCATATCGTGATATGTATTGTTATCTTACAAAATGACCCATCATTTTTGGGATAGTACACTTTCCCATGTCGCCCAGCCTCATAGATACATGACCACCAGGGTGCCATGGTTAGAAACACTACTGCTCCTCATCACCTGCCCAGTGGCTGCATTGAGCCCACCCAGCTGCAGCGAGGGCCCCAACAATGAGGCCCCCAGGGGGACCATGCCCTGCTCTGCATTCATCAACACAGGCACAGAGCATCTCCCCAGCTACCACTAATCACAGCACCGCTCCCCATCAGTGGCCGGGACTGCTAAACAGGCTGCTCTCCAGGCATTACTCACAGCCAATCTATTCTCTGTGAAGCCCGTCTGAAAGCAGCGGAGCAGATCACCCGCGGACAAATCAACGGCTTTAGTTTTTTTGGTTGTTTTTTGCAGTGCTCATTTGTCAGCCTTCGTTGTCTCTTAGTTGGATTTGTTTCTGTTTCTTTCCTTTCTCAACGGGAAGGTGTTTTGTTGTCTGTCTGGCTTGCTGTCTGGTGCTCTCCTCCTGGTCGCTGTAGGTTTTGTTCTTTTTGTTGTCCTGGTTGTTTGTTTTGTTTTTCTTTATTTATGTGATTGTCTTTTCTTCTCTGATTGTTCTGTGTCTCAGCAAATTTCCCTGTTTTTGTTGTGATTGCACTCTCAATGCACCGCACTGTGTGTGTGTGTGTGTGTGTGTGTGTGTGTGTGTGTGTGTGTGTGTGTGTGCGTACGTGTGTGTGTGTGTGTGTGCGTGTGTGTGAGTGTGTGTGCATGTGTGTGAGTGTGTGTGCGTGTGTGGGTCTTTATTAATACCATTGTTGACATGCAACAGAGATAAATATCAAATATCAACGTGATTTCATCTATTCCTTCTAGCATAAGCCAAGCCCATATTACATATCTGGCTGAAATGAAAGGTTGAGAAAAAATGACAAAACCAGAAAACCTCAAAAATGAGTTTGTAACAACGGAGAGATGTGATCTGCTCTCAGCTGCTTGTACCCGTTGCATCAGAGCTGTACGCTACACTGCACTGTAGTTATTGATTGGGGGACAGCATTGATTGAACCAGATGTACACCAGAATGTACAGAATGAACAAAGAAGTGGTGTGTGTGTGTGTGTAGGTGTGTGTGTGTGTGTGGGAGAGAGAGAGGGGGAGAGAGAAAGAGAGAGAGAGAGAGAGAGAGAGGGAGAGAGGGCTAGAAAGGGTGAGAGAGGGAAAGGACCAGTGGTTATGACAGAGGACCTCATATCTATCCCCATTTGAGAAGAAGAGCACCCACAGGCTCAGCATGATGACCTCACAGGTGATTGCTCATCACAATTAGAATAAACCAGGCTGTAACCCTGCATGGGGAGGAGGGCATGTGACAGTGACACACACACACACACACACACACACACACACACACACACACACACACACACACACACACACACACACACACACACACACACACACACACACACACAGTCATCAGGAAGTTCATTCACCAATCAACCAGAGACATTACTTCACTGTAAACCTGCACATCCCTGCTCCCCCACCATATCCCACTCCATCTTTATTACCAATTTACACATGCATCTCGCCCCCCCCCCCCCCCCCCCACCCCCTCAAATATAAACATGACTAAAATAAATATATAAATATCAATAAATAGATAAATTAATATACAAAGGAAAGTAGTTTGGATATCAAGTGCCGCGTGGGCTGTTTAATATCAAAACTACAGGGGAATATGCTGCCGATTCCATTTGGTGAGACACCCTATGTATCCATCGCTAACCGGATAGATTCACACACATATTTAAAACCTTGATGCCTCTCTCGGTACGGCATGCTGTAGCTGGTGGGGGGGTGTACAGGATGGAACTGCAACCTCTGACTTCACAGCATCAAACCTGGGTTTTACTTCAGAGCTGCTATCGGATTGGCAGCTTCAGATTTTACCGCGGGGCGCAGACAACCCCACCCCAGACACTCCCACTCTTATTGGCAGCGTATCGGTATTGTTTTTGTCTTCGCATTCTGATGTGGATCTGGATTATGGATTATGGGTGGGAAATTAATGTGCGTGTTATTAAGAGTTATTAAGAGTTAGGTGTCTGTACTGTGTGTTGTGTTGCTTGTGTGGGGGTGATTTAGACTGCAGACTGACTGACCAACTTGACGACAAGATGATGACCCAGACCGACTGAGCCAGCCATGGCTTTGACATTTTTCTTTGTGCCGTCCAAGACGTTTTTTCACCAGCCGCCACTGTTCAACATGAATGTAGATTTAGAACCGGAAGGAGTTATATGTAGTGAAAGATGCCATCTGGACGAGGCAAGAGATGGTTTATAAAAAGTGACTATTATGTAGCTCAGACCATATAAGAGTGCTGGTAGAAAAGGTCAATATGTTAGGAGTATACTAAAAGGGGTTAAGATGACAGATAGTTGAGGGTCAGAAAAACTAAAATATGCTAACAATCACCTCCCACCTACTTCAGTTCCCTGCCCCTTACATTTACATTTACATTTACATTTACATTTACATTTACATTTACATTTAGGGCATTTGGCATACATTTTATCCAAAGTAACTTACAAAGAGTACATTTGTTGAAAGAGACAGCAATATATGACTGTGGTACATAAAGATAAGAATAGAGCAGATTTAATTCATAGTTGCAAGGTTAATAGAACGAGTTTCATAATTGATAGGTTGCCTGCATAATAGCTAGCAGAAGTGCCATTCTGAGCGCATGACCAACATCTAAGCACATACAATATGCTAAATAATGCTACATACTGTTAATAATGCCAAGATATACAGACAGTTAGTGCTAAGGTTAGGAGAGGGAAGGCGGGGGGCTATGCAGAGTCCAGGTGAACTCTGAACAGGTGGGTCTTGAGTCTCTTGCAGAAGGTGAGTGACTCTGCTGTCCTGACATCAGCCAGGAGCTCATTCCACCGGTGCGAAGTCAGAACAGAGAAGAGTTGGGACTTGGAAGAGTGATGTTTGCATGTTCTTAGTGAAGGTGGTACCAGTCGTAGCCGAGGTTGTTGAGTGGAGTGCTGGGGAGTGGGGTCTGACTAATGTTTGGAGGTAGGTAGGGGCAGTTCCGCTGACAGCCTTGTAGGTCAGTACCAAGTTGAACACCAGGCGCGCTGCTGCGTTCTGGATGCGTTGGAAGGGTTTGATTGTGGAGGCAGGAAGTCCAGCCAGGAGAGAATTACAGTAGAAGGGTCCGGATACTGCTGATGTTCTAGAGAGAAATTCTACAAGATTGGGCCACAGAGGTGATGTCGGCGTTGCAGCACAGCTGGTCTTCTAGTACCACGCCATGGTTCCTTGCAGTCAGTGAAGGGGAGACTTCGATTGTCCTCAACGGTGACAAGTAAGTCGATCTGAGTGCAGTCTTTCCCCGGCATGAAGAGGAGCTCAGTCTTGTCTAGGTTGTCAGCTGTCTATTCACCTGTTTTCTGACCTCACTAGCTATCCAAACATATGAACAACATTCTATAAAGTATATTCTCGGCACACCCATACACACACATGCTCTATGTGCCATTTTCACACTCTGGGACACTCTATATATTAACGTAAGTGAGCCGAGGCCAGCTGTTGACCAGACAAACTGCTGCCTTTGTGGTTTGGTTGGCCATGCAGCTGAAGAGGTTTTAATAACCGCTGCTATCCATTAGCAATGCAGCTATATGGATGTGGTGTGATGGAGAGGCGGCCCGCATGCAGCTGCATACGCTCTGTCTGGTGGCAGAGACGTATATACATAGACGCCCGCAATGGCCTCTGGAACGTACGTCAACGTCACCGCCATTATGGAGAGGCCAATGCTGGCCAGTAATCACATTAAATGGAGATGGTGGAGATGCAGTTTTTCTGGATAAAAGCAGTATAACTATCATATATTAGGCCCATATTAATACTGTATATATAATATTATATATAGGTCTATGTATCTATCTATCTAAATCTATATGGATCATAAACACTTAATATAAAAATTACTCATTTAAATCTATTGACAAATATAAATGTTATAGTGCTTTTTGAGGCGGTTGGTGAGATCAAGCCGTGTTCGTCAGACTACGCTAGCAGAGTGCATCCAGGGCAAGTCTCTCAACAAAGCGACAACAGCTAAATTAACCAACGCAATCATGAAATGGATCACCATGGACTGTAGGCCCATCAACATTGTTGAAGACCAGGGGCTACAAGGTATTGTCCAGATCGCCTCAGGTGGCCCATCATACAAGCCACCTTCGAGGGGAACTATTGTCACAAGAATTCACAAAATTCTTGGCAGTGAAAAGGCAAAGAAAGCGGAGGAATTGGCACAAGCTACATGTATTGCACTGACTGGAGAACACTGGACATCAGTAAGCAACCATAACATAACTACCTCGGTGTAACGGCACATCTAATCAATTACAAATGGCAACTGCACTCGTTTGCTTTAAGTGTGGTGAAAACGGATGAAAGTAATTTTGCCGAAGCATGCTAGGGCCAGTTTATTGAAGTTGCACAGGAGTGGGAGATCACGGACAAGATCACCACTGTATGAACAGATAGTGCTCGCAATATGATGGTGGCAGCAAGAATACTACCATATGCCCTGTGTAGCACATTATACAGAGGGTATGTCGATGCTTTAGCCAAGTTGGAACATTTCAAACACAGTCCAGCAAACACAGCAGAGCTGAAAGTTCAGCAAGCCTCTCATGGGCGAGAAGAGGAGTCACTTGTCCAGGATGTACCAACGCACTGGAATTCAACTCTCGAGATAATAAAGCGGGTCCAACACAACAAAGACCCACTGAAGGCAACGCTGGTGCAGCAGAAGCAGAAATGAACCATGCTGACTTCCGTTGTTTATGACAAATCCAATTAGTATAATATATTATTGTATTTTAGAAATTGTTTTAGGCCTGTCCCCTAAATGGTTGTTATCTGAATGAAAAGTGTCGTCATTAATTCCGCTGGTTTTCTGTGTTTGTAGGTACGTCACTGAGCTCCTGGGTGGTGACAAATATGTGTCCTGCTCTGTGGTGCTGCCTGCACTCTGCCACCTCTTGCGTACAATGGAGGCCTCAGATGTTGACCCTGACTATGTAGTGCGCTTCAAGGCTGCATTCACAGAGGACCTAAACAGACAAAAGGACAACACAAACATGTCATGGCTTAAGGTAGCAACAGCTCTAGATCCCAGATTCAAGGACCTCGGGTGGCTGCCCAGAGCAGAGAGGGAAGAGGTGTGGCGAAAGCTGACTGAGATGCTTAAGGACAGGGAAGCTGCACCACAGCCCTCCACAGTGGTGGTATCTGAGCCATGAAAGAAGCACCCTCCACAGACAAAACTCTAGACAGGTACAGGGCAGAGCTCAGTGTCAGCATAGAGGCATGTCCACTACAGTGGTGGTCGGCACACAAAGGTGCCCATGCTAAGCTGGCCCATATTGCACAAAGGTACTTAGCTACACCTGTTTTCTCTGTCAGGCCACATTGTGCAGAAGAAGAGGTCAGCTCTGTCATCTGAAAATATCAACAAGTTAGTCTGCCTGAGCAACTGGTTCAAAGAAGAGTAGACTTTAGGTTGACCGGAGTCATGTCACCCAAGTTCACACTGTTTCAAGTAATGTTAATAATGTGTTATTCAATGTTATTCTTTGTCTCTTCAAAGACACAACGGCATTCAGTTTTTTTTAAATATGCCTCCTCACTGTAGAATAGATTTGGGTGAGATGTTACTTTACAGGCAAGCTGTTTCCATTTTCTTTGGAGCAGATGTCACTATTCCTCTTACTGTTACTGTTCCTTGTGTGGTTGTCTGCTAATTAAGTGCAATTCATTGATTCATGATGATTCATGATGCATTTCTTTATTACACCACACATGTATTTGTATTACCCCCCACAATACAAAATACAAGTAAATACTAGTATTTTAAACTTGTGATTAATCATGATTAATCACAGATTATTATTGTGATTATGTTGATTCATCTTTTTAATCG